>PQWD01012258.1:0-161159 GCA_019425675.1 Leucinodes orbonalis
TGATTGTATTTTAAGTATAAAGTAAATTTAATTGTTCCGCCTTAGAAGTATTGTACAATTCACGAAAGATGACCACAAATGGCGGCCTCCTGCGCAAGATGAACACTATTTTAATGAAAGTGAAACAATAGTATTATAAAAAGTTACTATTGCTAGTGTAATTATCGGGTATAAGAGACCTAACATCTGTCGTCTTGGGAGTCGGGCGCAGTGCGGCATTGATGGAGAATAGAATTACTGTTTATCAGTTGTTGGTCTCAACTCAATGCCGCTCTGTCATGGTCAAGCGTATCACTTACCACAGGTGAACGTCCTGACCGTCCTGTATACTTTTTAAAATAGTTTTAAAAAAATATTGAAATTGTTACTATTGTAAAAAGTTCATGAATTTCCGCTATCGCTGCCACCGCTCCTTTAAAGGGACCAATAAAATGTCTTCAGCGCAATGGTCATCTTTCGTGAATCGTACTATAATACGAGTAAATAGGCAAATTTTGGATTTGTATAAGTGGAAGTACTGTGTTTTATGTATGTTCCACAGAAACGGGATAAAAAGTATCCTATGTCCGTCTCCTGGCTTTGAGCAACCTTCCCACAAATTTTCAGTCAAATTAGTTGTTCTTCAGTTATAAATAGTATGCTGGAACCAATTGGTTTTCTAAAAGATAATTTTATCACCGTCGTAGCGATTCTAGGATAAGGCTTCCAATAAATAATGTACCTTAAGGAGATCGTGATAAGGTTGTGGTACCTCGGTTACACCTATTTTTGCATAGGATTATTGTATAGGTTTAGCGCGCGGTAGCTCATTGGTGTCGACTGTTGCCTTCCAATCTGGACGGTGCAGGATCAAATCAAATTATATGAACGTTTATCCGACGCTCTTACTGTAAAGGAAAACATAGTGAAGAAACGCCTGCGAAGAAATTCAAATGCGTGAAGTCGGCCAATCCGCACTGGCCCACGTGGACGACTAAGGCCTATACACCCTTACGGGTAGGCGCGTGCCTCTCGGTGGGGACGTTTAATGAGCTGAAGGTGATAATGACGACAATAGGTTTAGCTGTGCGCGGAAGGGATATGCAGTAAATTTAATTAAATCATCATCGTACTTGGTAGACATTCCGCGTATCGACAAAACCCGCTTTGGTGCCTCGTTTCTAATGCGCACCGCAAAGAAACTCGTTGCCTCCTTGTGTGTTCCCCTAGCATTACAACTTGGCCGTCTTCAATGCAAGAATGAATTGGATGTTTCTGGTCAGGCATGATCCATCATCACTTACTATCAGGTAAGATGGCGTAAAAAATAGCGTCATAAGTCCCCACGAGCGTTGTGCGGATTTGAATCTCTTCTTAGGTGTGCGCTGTGCGCAGGTTTCCTCACGATGTTTCCTTCCCTGGCGTAATAAATTGTGCCTTATTCTTATCGGTGGAATGCATTGCGTTATAATGATATGTATGCAAATGGTTAAGTATATTAAATATGAATTTGTGAAAGTAATACTAAGTAGGAACACTTACTCGTGCCTGGTCACAAAATTATAAAATATTAAACAATATGTGCCTTTAAAATTGTTTGGGGTCAATTAACCTGTTACTCTGATGTGTGATATAGACATTAAGTCAACGTGTCCTATGCCTGGATTTTATACAATTAAAAAATAAACGGAACTAAAAATGTGTATTTTATTTTTTAATCTGTAATTCACTGACATTCACACAGCGCCATCTAGTCTCAAACTAAGCATTTAGCCTGTAATATGGGTATTAAACAACGGATATTTATGCTTAATATTTTTTTATGTAAATACTTATTATACATAGAAACCACCCGGACAAATACAAACAGACATGTTCATGCACACAAAATGTTTGTGCAGCCAGGGGATCGAACCCGGAACCTGAGTTAAGAGCCGATGTCTCAACCACTTAAACCAAATGGGTTAGATGAGTTTATATAAAAACTAATAAGAATAGTCAATAGTCAAGTCAATTTTTTATCCATTTGGAAGTGGGTGGCGGCGACGGCGGAAATTGTTTATGCTCATGATATTATTATTTTTTACTATATCATAATACTATTGATTCACTATCGTTAAAATAGTCTTCATTTGTGGTCATGGCCAGCTTTGTAGAAGTTTAGGCAGATCATTTCGTCCATAAACTTCAGTGTCTCAAGACGAAGGTCTTTGACCAATGTGTGTTGCCAGTTATGAGTCATTATATGACATATTGAAGCCAACTTGGCCGCTCACTAAGGGCCTCTTTAATATGTTCAAAGTTGAACAGCGTGCTATGGAGAGGACCATGAAGTGTTAGTGTTTCTCTACGCTATAAAAATCGGAACGGGGATATACGTAGGAGCACCCTGGTCGACATAGGCGACAGAATTAGCAAGTTGAAGTGGCAGTGGTCAGGGCATATAGTACGTAGAACCGATAGCCGATAGGGCGGAAAGGTTTTCGAATGGTGTCCACGTAACGGAAAATGGAGCGTAGGCTGACCCTTAACCATAAGGACTGCTGACCAGGTTAGGGTAGCGGGAAGCGGATGGATGTCGACTGCTGTCGGTCCGCGTGGAAATTATTAGAGGATGCCTTTGTTCAGCAGTGGACATTTTGGGCTGTTGTACCTACCTAATGATGTCGAGCAAAGCAGAAGTGACATACAAAGTAGGTTGTATAGGCGAAAACTGGTTAATCCGAAATAGTGAAATATTTAGTATCAGGAATTGACAAATGCTAGGTCCCACCAAAAACATTTTATGTAATTAAAAATTTTACCAGGACAACCATAAAGTGTTGAGCTGTAAAAAAAATATCAGATAGGTATCATGCACCTAGAGCCAAGCTTCTGAACCTAACTACCAACCCTTACTTCAACAAATTCTACATAAATACCAGTTTATGTATCGTATATTATTACTTATCTTCCCTCGTAAAACCCGTTTTTAATAAAATCTAAATTATCATTGATAACTTGATAAGTCATCATCACACTAAGTGGATACTATCTTGATGACAACAAAACATGAATTTCTATTTAATAATGACGTAGATGTAAAAAAGTTCAATGCCAAATGTAAAGCGAATATTTTTCTGCGTTAGTCAGTGAATGCTATTCGGCCAGTTCGCAAGGCTAGATAATGTAACGGTATATTACGTTCTCTATTTCGTTCTTTTGTTTGTGTTAATTCAAAACTGTGCTTTAAGTTGCTAAGTTTAATGATTAAAGTTAAGAAAAGTTGCAAATAAGTTTTAATATCTATTAAGTGAAAAGTGCGAAATGATAAACTAAGTTTAAAAGCAAAATTATTAATTAGTATGGATTCGGTACAAGAGCAAGTACACCTTGATGGGGGATCCATTGCAGTAGCAAAGGAGGTCCCGCGAAAAAAATTCAGCATAACATCAGCAATAGATTTTCCCTTACTGCTTATAATGTTTGGCGTCCAGCTGTCTTGTGAGTTTTGTTTATGTTTTTTTCTTAATTTTTTTTCTTGTCTATTATTTACTCCTAGCATATCACTCCTAGGTATTTCATGATTGTATAGTTTTGTTTTGTTCAGTTTTTAGGTAGTATGTGAAAACTTTTAAACTTTATTATTTAGTCGCTCTAATATTTAGCGGGAAAAACAATTGAAAATTGTATGTCAGTGCAACTGTGCGTTATGTGACCTTGATTTTTAACAATGCAGGGTATCGACCTTATGTAAATTATATAGAGTTGATTTTGCATTCGGTAATAGATACCAGTAATCAACATTGAGTTCGTATGCATGTGTAATGAGATGATAAATAATATAGGTCAGTGGTTATGAAATGCTTTGATTAAAATTATCTAGGTTTTACTAACAAGGTATATCTATCTATACTAAGATCAATATGAAGCTATGTGTGTTATTAAGAAAAGAAAATGGAGATTAATGAAATACGTTTAACTATCCTTTAACTGATTTTGTTAAAATAATCTCGTTATAGGCACTACAATGAGATCCGAATCATATCACCTTTCTCTAACCGTATGAACACTCTGAGTGAATGACGTCCGAGTTACTGGAGCGTAAAAATACGTTGATGAATTTTTGTCCAACTAGGTACAGACTTTTGAATAAACCAAGTAGGTATTTAACCTACTTGGTTTTGTTTATTGTAGGTGCAATAAAAAATGTAATATATAAATAAAACCATCATTGGTTTTCTTATTTCGCAAAACCTTTTTTTTAAGAGAGTCCTTTTCACCCGGTAGGTAGGTAGTGGCTATGTCTTTAGTATTCCAGATATCTATGAACAGCGGTAACCACAGACATCGGGAAATCTGTGGCGGTAACCATTTCTCATCATGGACTGCATGTAACTGTAGCAATCTCTTCTGTCAGAATATGAAAAAATAATAATAAAATAGGTATTCAGGTAATTAAGGACTACATCACAATACTTAATTCTTCCTTTTCTGAATCCAAATATTCCTGGCATACTGCCTAGCCTATAGAACGTCGGTGGTTCAATGGTGTGGACTGTTGACCTCCTACCGGGAGGGCTGAAGTTTAAATTCCACCATGTTTCAATGTGTTTTTGAATTTTTGAAAATATGTAGGTACATGTACATTATCCGACGCTCTGACGGCGAAGGAAAACATCGTGAGGAAACCTGTACACGCCTGCGAAGAGATTCAAAGGTTGTGCGTCAAGTTGTCCAACAATTGGGCCCGCGTGGACGACTAAGGCCTAATCACCCTATACGGGTAGGCTCGCGCCCCTCGGTGGGGACGTTTAATGAGCTGATCATGATGATGATACTGCCTAGCCTAGGTGTTGGAAATTATATCTAAGAATATACGAACTCAGTACAACAGTTCTAATAACCTACTGTAATACTTTCAGCTGCACCAATCACAAACCTCATCATGTACCGAACGTGCGTCCACTCGCTGAGCTATCCTTCGAGTGACTGCCGGGTGTTCTTGAAGCCAGGAAGTAATAACGTGTCCGAAGCCATGAGGAAAGCGTGCAGAAGTACGCAACCTTCGTGACGACCGTCAAGTCGGTCCTGGAGTCGCTTATTCCTGCTATGCTGTCCCTCTTCATGGTGGTCTGGTCAGATAAGCATGGGAGGAAGCCGTTGCTTGTGTTACCGATATTAGGTGAGGATTATATAATTTCAGTGCTATGAAGTGGCAGTGGGCCGGTCATGTATGTTGTAGAACCGATGGCCTTTGGAGCAAAAGAGTTCTGCAGTGGTGACTGCGACTTAGCAAACGTAGCGTAAGACGCTCTCCGGCGCGATGGACCTAAATTTGGATGCATGAGGATAGCAGAGGGCTAAGATATTTGACGCAAAGTGTAGGAGATTACATCCCGCACATTTAACGAATAGATGTGCGAGGTATGTTGATGATGTGCTCTTTGGCTTACACTGTGTAAGCGTAAGTTTGTTCTATAAATGTAGCATTTCGCAGTCTTCCATTTTTAAGGGCACTGCTATCTCATACCCGCCTGCCGAGCGTAGACATTAAAAAAGACCATCACTACCCTGTAGGAGGCCCTTAGTCACACCGAACTCGCGGCAGTCTCGCGGGCTGTTAAAGAAAGGTATCCATGCAGACGACCAAAACACAGTATCCTTTATTTGGTGTAATGGTTGAGACGTATTTATTATATATATATAAATTTGTACAAACATTTGTGTGCATGACCATGTGTGTTTCTATTGTTCTGGATATCCGTTGTGTGTTGTGTGATAAGTGCAGTTTATCCGTTGCTTAGCACACATATTACAGGCCAAATGCTTACTTTGGGACTAGATGGCGCCGTGTGTATTTCAGTTTATATTATATTTTTTTATTTTAAGATTATTTAATGTTATTAAATAGTAATAGAGCCATTATACCAATTCCAGGTATGACGCTTAGTAGTATGATGACAGTGGTATACAGCATGGTACCAACACTCGGGCCCTGGTGGTTCCTCGCCAGCAGCGTGCCGTACTCGCTCACTGGAGGCTTCAGCATCATGGTCACTGGTGCGCTGTGCTACGTCACTGATGTGACCACGGAAAAGAATAGATCGTTGAGGCAGGTTGATGCTTTATTTCTTTGTCTTTTAGGTATAAAATGGGTTGTATTTATGCTGTTACTTTTAATTATCATCAGTTCAACGTCCCATTGTAGGTCACAGGTTCTCGCACAGCATTGTTATAATAAGGAGGTTAGCCGTAAATCACCACGCAGTCTCAATGGGGATTGATGAGTGTTAACGTCTACCATAGCGTCGGTGGCTCATGGCTGTGAATTGTTGCCTTCCGATCTGGAGGGTGCAGGTTCAAACCCTGCAATGGACCAAAGTCTTTTCGAATCTTCGAAATTAAATGTATAGTTATCCGACGCTCTTACGGTCAAGGAAAGCATCGTGAGGAAACCTGCGCACGCCTACAAAGAGAAACAAAGTTGTGCGTGAACGCGGCCAATACGCATTGGGCCCGCGTGGACGACTAAGACTTATAGGTACAACCTTTATGGGTAGGCTTGTGCCTCTCAGTAGCGACGTTTAATAAGCTGATGAGGAACGTCCACCATCCTAGGATTATAGCTGGACCAATGCTTAAAGTCGGTTCCAAGGTATCAGCGACCACACAACCTAAAAAGTATGGAAACATTTTCTTTTTTGACAGTTAATTAGGTTCATACATTTCCTTCAAAATGTTTCTAAGTGATTCCTATTTTATCTACAAATAATCAATATAAATACTGAAATGTACCATAAATGTTTTCGTTTTGCCATTGAATAATTAGAAAATTTTGCTTATTGCACTTCTTCGGCGCCAGTTATCACACCATGCTCGATTTTAAGGCATTGAGCCATTTGAAGCTGGAAAGGTCCTGCGGCGAAAACCAGTAGTCAGAAAATAAAAATAACGCTTACTCGGTTCGTGAGTGATGATTCATAGTAGCAGAATCGACGTGTCGTTCCTCGAAACCTATGTTTTACTTTTAATAGTACGCGATTAGTCATTTTAATGCCAAATATTTAGGTTTTCAAAAATATGGACCGGAAAATCTTAAGACCCTGTTTTCGGGGTATATGTACGGATGTTCGTACAATCTTGTACGCAACCCTGTAGTCCAGCAGTGATCTATGATGGACTGTCACAGTAATTGACATTCATATAACGGCATCTTGCTCCAACTAAGCGGCCCGTAATAACTAAACAACGGCTAAACATACACAGATAGGTACATACTTAATTTGTATATTATACATAACAACATCCAGACCACAGACCTTTCAATAAGGTTATCTATGATCCAGACCAATACAACAGACATAGCACACAATAATAATTTAATAAGAGTGCTATGTACTTTTGTGTTTTGGGATGAGGGCTACAGTGCCCTCTAGTGAAATTACCGGGTATAACAGACCTAACATCTGTTGTCTCGAGTGACGGGCGTAGTGCGGCATTTAAGGAGAATAATAACTGTTTATCAGTTGTAGTCTCCTTCAATACCGTTTTGTCATGGTCAGGCGTATCACTAACCATCAGATGAGCGTCCTGACCGTCCTGTTCACTATGTAACATAAAAAACAAATGTTTGTACTATCCGGGGATTGAATCCTTGTAATAGCTGACCTCTCAGCCATTACACCACTTGCGTCGTCATTGCCGTCAACCTTAGTAATAAAAATGCTTAGTGACGATTTAAATTTTCCAGGCTTATGCTAATCCAGACGACATTCGCAGTCGGGTTTGCAGCAGGAAGCCTGGCCAGCCCCTACCTCATCAGGAATGTAGGCAACGTGTACCTGCTCCTCATTGTGACAGCTCTATACACTGTTGGTTACTCGTTCACGATTGTCTTCATTGAAGAGTCGATTACAAACGCCGAACCGGTATGTGATTGTACTTTTTTTTTTCTTCTTTTTCTCGTCGTCGTTCTACTGCAGTGGTCTCTCAGCACAGCATGGCTATGGGAAGATTGGACCGTTACCTACAAAGGGCCAAAATCGAATTATTGAGTGTAACGGCCACAAATATCCCAATATAACGAGATGGGCCAAGCTGCGTTTAAAGTGCGACAAATGTAAGCCCAGCGGGCATACACTGGCTGCCAGTTTACCCTCTGTGAACAAGATGGATGTGGTAACGGCTATTATCCTACAATATATTGTATGTAGTGTACATGTGCAAAAACCTGTTGATCCCGTTTAATTCTCGAACCGTCTTTATTGCTGTGCGTTATCTACCTTAACAGCGCGTGCTCTGCCTTGTCACTGTTTATATCAGTCTGTCTGTCACTGTCACTGTCACTGCTGAACTTAGGGCCTACTCTACGATAAAGATGCGCTTGGCAGGCGGACTGTAGATAGCAGTCCCTTATGAAGGATGAGGTTAAATGAAAGAACGTTGCTGTCCATATGTCTTCAAAGTGTTTTTCCTCAAGTGAAGTGGGTGGTGGTGGGTAGGGGTGACAATTGTATTATATCTATATATATGTATATATATATTTATCTGACGTCACAATTTGGCTTTTTGCTATACAAAATAATGGAATCCTAAAACTATTATCATTCCAGGGCACCATATCAAGATTATTGGACCCGTCGTGCGTGACGGAAATGTTCCGTGAATGCTTTAAATACCGTCCCAACCGAATGCGGGCGCAAATACTGCTTCTGACAGCCGCTGTCAGTCTATCCTCGTTCACGCTATACGGTATCTCTGGCCTCGAATACTTGTACACACGGGCAGTACTAGGCTGGGGATTGAAGCAGTATACTAACTTCTCTGCGACGAGTACGGTGATCTCTTTCGTCGGCTCGTTTGTTGGTGTTGCCATACTCCAAAGGTTTCTACCTATTGGTGATCTGACGTTTTCGATTGTCGCCTTCATGTCTACAACAGCGGAATATTATATCAAAGGATTTGCGACACTATCTTTCCAGATGTATTTCGGTAAGTTAGTATTTGCTTTTTCCACGAGTAGATTATTTTAACACGATTATTTTACATTATTAAGGACATGATTTGTCTTTGGCATCTCTAGTCTGAGCACTAGCTTTAGGTTTTGTACCATTTTCAAAGTACAGGGTGAGCTCAGAAGACAACTTTGGTTTTAAAGCGCTCTTTGGATATTATTGGTTATATCTTATGATTTGTTCAACAATATCCAAAAGATATTGCCGTCTTACATTCAAGATGAACCTGTACTGCAGAGAGTACAATTAAAAACTAGGCACTAGTTAATAAATAAGCATAGCTAAGTGATCGTTAAATAGTTTTAATTTTAATTATAAGTACTTATCTGTAGAACCTATGTTAGATGCGTCTCAACCATAGATTTAGTATTAGCGCGCTGCGCTTATTTCTATGGTTTCAACTATGTATGATTTGTGATACGAAAGTTATCTATTATGCAGACAACATGCACGAACTTATCATGATAAGTGAAGTTTATTTTTTCCAAAAGGTTTGATTGATTTAGAGCCTAGTTCACTGTTACTGTATAATTAAGATTCAAAAATGAAACACAAAGTTACCATAGACTAAATATTTTCAGGTTCTCTTGTATCATTCTTCGGCGCGCTCGCTCCACCATTGATAAGGTCGTTCGTCACAAAGATCCTCCCCGCTGAGGATGTAGCTAAGGTGTTCGCATTAATGTGCGCCTTCGACGGACTCAACCCGCTACTAGCGCCCGTTGTTTACAACGCTGTTTACTCATCGACTCTGTACTCGTTGCCTGGCACTATATATTTGATGTCTAGCTGTATAAGTATTCTCTGCGCTGTTATGTTAGGGTAAGTTCTTTTTTTGAAACTATGATCGCAAATACTGCGCAAATACTGCTTCTGACAGCCGCTGTCAGTCTATCCTCGTTCACGCTATACGGTATCTCTGGCCTCGAATACTTGTACACACGGGCAGTACTAGGCTGGGATTGAAGCAGTATACTAACTTCTCTGCGACGAGTACGGTGATCTCTTTCGTCGGCTCGTTTGTTGGTGTTGCCATACTCCAAAGGTTTCTACCTATTGGTGATCTGACGTTTTCGATTGTCGCCTTCATGTCTACAACAGCGGAATATTATATCAAAGGATTTGCGACACTATCTTTCCAGATGTATTTCGGTAAGTTAGTATTTGCTTTTTCCACGAGTAGATTATTTTAACACGATTATTTTACATTATTAAGGACATGATTTGTCTTTGGCATCTCTAGTCGGAGCACTAGCTTTAGGTTTTGTACCATTTTCAAAGTACAGGGTGAGCTCAGAAGACAACTTTGGTTTTAAAGCGCTCTTTGGATATTATTGGTTATATCTTATGATTTGTTCAACAATATCCAAAAGATATTGCCGTCTTACATTCAAGATGAACCTGTACTGCAGAGAGTACAATTAAAAACTAGGCACTAGTTAATAAATAAGCATAGCTAAGTGATCGTTAAATAGTTTTAATTTTAATTATATAGTACTTATCTGTAGAACCTATGTTAGATGCGTCTCAACCATAGATTTAGTATTAGCGCGCTGCGCTTATTTCTATGGTTTCAACTATGTATGATTTGTGATACGAAAGTTATCTATTATGCAGACAACATGCACGAACTTATCATGATAAGTGAAGTTTATTTTTCCAAAAGGTTTGATTGATTTAGGCCTAGTTCACTGTTACTGTATAATTAAGATTCAAAAATGAAACACAAAGTTACCATAGACTAAATATTTTCAGGTTCTCTTGTATCATTCTTCGGCGCGCTCGCTCCACCATTGATAAGGTCGTTCGTCACAAAGATCCTCCCCGCTGAGGATGTAGCTAAGGTGTTCGCATTAATGTGCGCCTTCGACGGACTCAACCCGCTACTAGCGCCCGTTGTTTACAACGCTGTTTACTCATCGACTCTGTACTCGTTGCCTGGCACTATATATTTGATGTCTAGCTGTATAAGTATTCTCTGCGCTGTTATGTTAGGGTAAGTTCTTTTTTTGAAACTATGATCCATTTGACAAGGTCTTTTTTAACGAAAAGTAATGAATATTTTCAAATTTAAAATTGTAGTGACCAATTTTCTCATTAAAAATTTAAAAAAAAGGAAATTATTAATAGTATTTTAAGGTCACTAATGTGACCTTTTTTGTTGACCATATATTATATATATATATGACCAACAAATATATATATATGTTAGAGGAGGCAAACAATGACAATACAATTTAGTAATTTTTACATAGTCTTTAAAGTAAATTATCATTTTTCTTCCAGATTCGTCGCATTCATCAGATGGAATCCTACATCCTCACCTTACCAGATATTTCACAATAGTGCTTAAGAGGATAATTATTACTATAAAAAAAAAACTTACAAACGTTTTGACTTTTGGCGAAGCTGTAGCTATATTTTAACATAATATCTAGAACATAAATATAAGGTGTTTCATATACTAGACGATTTGAATGTATATTACTTATTAGTTAAAAAAATTAGATATCTAATAGCTTATATTTTAGTACCAGAGAAAAAACTGTTAAGTTATTTAAACTTATAGATTTGTAGGTAGGTACCTCTCTACATTTGAGTTTTTACTGTGGCATGTACGCATATTAATAATCAAATTATTATCATCACCTCATTAAACGTCCCCACCGAGGGGCACGAGCCTACCCGTATAGGGTGATTAGGCCTTAGTCGTCCACGCGGGCCCAGTGCGGATTGGACGACTTCACGCACAACCTTTGAATTTCTTCGCAGGCGTGCATGCAGGTTTCCTCACGATGTTTTCCTTCACCGTAAGAGCGTCGGATAACGTACATATATTTTCGAACATTCGAAACACATTGGTACGTGTCGGGATTTGACTNAGTCAAATCCCGACACGTACCAATGTGTTTCGAATGTTCGAAAATATATGTACGTTATCCGACGCTCTTACGGTGAAGGAAAACATCGTGAGGAAACCTGCATGCACGCCTGCGAAGAAATTCAAAGGTTGTGCGTGAAGTCGTCCAATCCGCACTGGGCCCGCGTGGACGACTAAGGCCTAATCACCCTATACGGGTAGGCTCGTGCCCCTCGGTGGGGACGTTTAATGAGGTGATGATAATAATTTGATTATTAATATGCGTACATGCCACAGTAAAAACTCAAATGTAGAGAGGTACCTACCTACAAATCTATAAGTTTAAATAACTTAACAGTTTTTTCTCTGGTACTAAAATATAAGCTATTAGATATCTAATTTTTTTAACTAATAAGTAATATACATTCAAATCGTCTAGTATATGAAACACCTTATATTTATGTTCTAGATATTATGTTAAAATATAGCTACAGCTTCGCCAAAAGTCAAAACGTTTGTAAGTTTTTTTTTTATAGTAATAATTATCCTCTTAAGCACTATTGTGAAATATCTGGTAAGGTGAGGATGTAGGATTCCATCTGATGAATGCGACGAATCTGGAAGAAAAATGATAATTTACTTTAAAGACTATGTAAAAATTACTAAATTGTATGGTCATTGTTTGCCTCCTCTAACACATATATATATATAATATATGGTCAACAAAAAAGGTCACATTAGTGACCTTAAAATACTATTAATAATTTCCTTTTTTTTAAATTTTAATGAGAAAATTGGTCACTACAATTTTAAATTTGAAAATATTCATTACTTTTCGTTAAAAAAGACCTTGTCAAATGGATCATAGTTTCAAAAAAAGAACTTACCCTAACATAACAGCGCAGAGAATACTTATACAGCTAGACATCAAATATATAGTGCCAGGCAACGAGTACAGAGTCGATGAGTAAACAGCGTTGTAAACAACGGGCGCTAGTAGCGGGTTGAGTCCGTCGAAGGCGCACATTAATGCGAACACCTTAGCTACATCCTCAGCGGGGAGGATCTTTGTGACGAACGACCTTATCAATGGTGGAGCGAGCGCGCCGAAGAATGATACAAGAGAACCTGAAAATATTTAGTCTATGGTAACTTTGTGTTTCATTTTTGAATCTTAATTATACAGTAACAGTGAACTAGGCCTAAATCAATCAAACCTTTTGGAAAAATAAACTTCACTTATCATGATAAGTTCGTGCATGTTGTCTGCATAATAGATAACTTTCGTATCACAAATCATACATAGTTGAAACCATAGAAATAAGCGCAGCGCGCTAATACTAAATCTATGGTTGAGACGCATCTAACATAGGTTCTACAGATAAGTACTTATAATTAAAATTAAAACTATTTAACGATCACTTAGCTATGCTTATTTATTAACTAGTGCCTAGTTTTTAATTGTACTCTCTGCAGTACAGGTTCATCTTGAATGTAAGACGGCAATATCTTTTGGATATTGTTGAACAAATCATAAGATATAACCAACAATATCCAAAGAGCGCTTTAAAACCAAAGGTGTCTTCTGAGCTCACCCTGTACTTTGAAAATGGTACAAAACCTAAAGCTAGTGCTCAGACTAGAGATGCCAAAGACAAATCATGTCCTTAATAATGTAAAATAATCGTGTTAAAATAATCTACTCGTGGAAAAAGCAAATACTAACTTACCGAAATACATCTGGAAAGATAGTGTCGCAAATCCTTTGATATAATATTCCGCTGTTGTAGACATGAAGGCGACAATCGAAACGTCAGATCACCAATAGGTAGAAACCTTTGGAGTATGGCAACACCAACAAACGAGCCGACGAAAGAGATCACCGTACTCGTCGCAGAGAAGTTAGTATACTGCTTCAATCCCAGCCTAGTACTGCCCGTGTGTACAAGTATTCGAGGCCAGAGATACCGTATAGCGTGAACGAGGATAGACTGACAGCGGCTGTCAGAAGCAGTATTTGCGCAGTATTTGCGATCATAGTTTCAAAAAAAGAACTTACCCTAACATAACAGCGCAGAGAATACTTATACAGCTAGACATCAAATATATAGTGCCAGGCAACGAGTACAGAGTCGATGAGTAAACAGCGTTGTAAACAACGGGCGCTAGTAGCGGGTTGAGTCCGTCGAAGGCGCACATTAATGCGAACACCTTAGCTACATCCTCAGCGGGGAGGATCTTTGTGACGAACGACCTTATCAATGGTGGAGCGAGCGCGCCGAAGAATGATACAAGAGAACCTGAAAATATTTAGTCTATGGTAACTTTGTGTTTCATTTTTGAATCTTAATTATACAGTAACAGTGAACTAGGCTCTAAATCAATCAAACCTTTTGGAAAAAATAAACTTCACTTATCATGATAAGTTCGTGCATGTTGTCTGCATAATAGATAACTTTCGTATCACAAATCATACATAGTTGAAACCATAGAAATAAGCGCAGCGCGCTAATACTAAATCTATGGTTGAGACGCATCTAACATAGGTTCTACAGATAAGTACTTATAATTAAAATTAAAACTATTTAACGATCACTTAGCTATGCTTATTTATTAACTAGTGCCTAGTTTTTAATTGTACTCTCTGCAGTACAGGTTCATCTTGAATCTAAGACGGCAATATCTTTTGGATATTGTTGAAGAAATCATAAGATATAACCAACAATATCCAAAGAGCGCTTTAAAACCAAAGGTGTCTTCTGAGCTCACCCTGTACTTTGAAAATGGTACAAAACCTAAAGCTAGTGCTCAGACTAGAGATGCCAAAGACAAATCATGTCCTTAATAATGTAAAATAATCGTGTTAAAATAATCTACTCGTGGAAAAAGCAAATACTAACTTACCGAAATACATCTGGAAAGATAGTGTCGCAAATCCTTTGATATAATATTCCGCTGTTGTAGACATGAAGGCGACAATCGAAAACGTCAGATCACCAATAGGTAGAAACCTTTGGAGTATGGCAACACCAACAAACGAGCCGACGAAAGAGATCACCGTACTCGTCGCAGAGAAGTTAGTATACTGCTTCAATCCCCAGCCTAGTACTGCCCGTGTGTACAAGTATTCGAGGCCAGAGATACCGTATAGCGTGAACGAGGATAGACTGACAGCGGCTGTCAGAAGCAGTATTTGCGCCCGCATTCGGTTGGGACGGTATTTAAAGCATTCACGGAACATTTCCGTCACGCACGACGGGTCCAATAATCTTGATATGGTGCCCTGGAATGATAATAGTTTTAGGATTCCATTATTTTGTATAGCAAAAAGCCAAATTGTGACGTCAGATAAATATATATATACATATATATATATATAAATATATAGATATAATACAATTGTCACCCCTACCCACCACCACCCACTTCACTTGAGGAAAAACACTTTGAAGACATATGGACAGCAACGTTCTTTCATTTAACCTCATCCTTCATAAGGGACTGCTATCTACAGTCCGCCTGCCAAGCGCATCTTTATCGTAGAGTAGGCCCTAAGTTCAGCAGTGACAGTGACAGACAGACTGATATAAACAGTGACAAGGCAGAGCACGCGCTGTTAAGGTAGATAACGCACAGCAATAAAGACTGTTCGAGAATTAAACGGGATCAACAGGTTTTTGCACATGTACACTACATACAATATATTGTAGGATAATAGCCGTTACCACATCCATCTTGTTCACAGAGGGTAAACTGGCAGCCAGTGTATGCCCGCTGGGCTTACATTTGTCGCACTTTAAACGCAGCTTGGCCCATCTCGTTATATTGGGATATTTGTGGCCGTTACACTCAATAATTCGATTTTGGCCCTTTGTAGGTAACGGTCCAATCTTCCCATAGCCATGCTGTGCTGAGAGACCACTGCAGTAGAACGACGACGAGAAAAAGAAAAAAAAAAAGTACAATCACATACCGGTTCGGCGTTTGTAATCGACTCTTCAATGAAGACAATCGTGAACGAGTAACCAACAGTGTATAGAGCTGTCACAATGAGGAGCAGGTACACGTTGCCTACATTCCTGATGAGGTAGGGGCTGGCCAGGCTTCCTGCTGCAAACCCGACTGCGAATGTCGTCTGGATTAGCATAAGCCTGGAAAATTTAAATCGTCACTAAGCATTTTTATTACTAAGGTTGACGGCAATGACGACGCAAGTGGAGTAATGGCTGAGAGGTCAGCTATTACAAGGATTCAATCCCCGGATAGTACAAACATTTGTTTTTTATGTTACATAGTGAACAGGACGGTCAGGACGCTCATCTGATGGTTAGTGATACGCCTGACCATGACAAAACGGTATTGAAGGAGACTACAACTGATAAACAGTTATATTCTCCTTAAATGCCGCACTACGCCCGTCACTCGAGACAACAGATGTTAGGTCTGTTATACCCGGTAATTTCACTAGAGGGCACTGTAGCCCTCATCCCAAACAAAAAGTACATAGCACTCTTATTAATATTATTTGTGCTGTCTGTTGTATTGGTCTGGATCATAGATAACCTTATTGAAAGGTCTGGATGTTGTTATGTATAATATACAAATTTAAGTATGTACCTATCTGTGTATGTTTAGCCGTTGTTTAGTTATTACGGGCCGCTCAGTTGGAGCAAGATGCCGTTATATGAATGTCAATTACTGTGACAGTCCATCATAGATCACTGCTGGACTACAGGGTTGCGTACAAGATTTGTACGAACATCCGTACATATACCCCGAAAACAGGGTCTTAAGATTTTCCGGTCCATATTTTTGAAAACCTAAATATTTGGCATTAAAATGACTAATCGCGTACTATTAAAAGTAAAACATAGGTTTCGAGGAACGACACGTCGATTCTGCTATGTTACTATGAATCATCACTCACGAACCGAGTAAGCGTTATTTTTATTTCCTGACTACTGGTTTTCGCCGCAGGACCTTTCCAGCTTCAAATGGCTCAATGCCTTAAAATCGAGCATGGTGTGATAACTGGCGCCGAAGAAGTGCAATAAGCAAAATTTTCTAAATTATTCAATGGCAAAACGAAAACATTTATGGTACATTTCAGTATTTT
This sequence comes from Leucinodes orbonalis, assembly GCA_019425675.1. NCBI lineage: Eukaryota > Metazoa > Arthropoda > Insecta > Lepidoptera > Crambidae > Leucinodes > Leucinodes orbonalis. The sequence goes on from PQWD01012258.1 coordinate 16,952, forward strand.
ATATTGATTATTTGTAGATAAAATAGGAATCACTTAGAAACATTTTTGAAGGAAATGTATGAACCTAATTAACTGTCAAAAAAGAAAATGTTTCCATACTTTTTAGGTTGTGTGGTCGCTGATACCTTGGAACCGACTTTAAGCATTGGTCCCAGCTATAATCCTAGGATGGTGGACGTTCCTCATCAGCTTATTAAACGTCGCTACTGAGAGGCACAAGCCTACCCATAAAGGTTGTACCTATAAGTCTTAGTCGTCCACGCGGGCCCAATGCGTATTGGCCGCGTTCACGCACAAACTTTGATTCTCTTTGTAGGCGTGCGCAGGTTTCCTCACGATGCTTTCCTTGACCGTAAGAGCGTCGGATAACTATACATTTAATTTCGAAGATTCGAAAAGACTTTGGTCCATTGCAGGGTTTGAACCTGCACCCTCCAGATCGGAAGGCAACAATTCACAGCCATGAGCCACCGACGCTATGGTAGACGTTAACACTCATCAATCCCCATTGAGACTGCGTGGTGATTTACGGCTAACCTCCTTATTATAACAATGCTGTGCGAGAACCTGTGACCTACAATGGGACGTTGAACTGATGATAATTAAAAGTAACAGCGTAAATACAACCCATTTTAAACCTAAAAGACAAAGAAATAAAGCATCAACCTGCCTCAACGATCTATTCTTTTCCGTGGTCACATCAGTGACGTAGCACAGCGCACCAGTGACCATGATGCTGAAGCCTCCAGTGAGCGAGTACGGCACGCTGCTGGCGAGGAACCACCAGGGCCCGAGTGTTGGTACCATGCTGTATACCACTGTCATCATACTACTAAGCGTCATACCTGGAATTGGTATAATGGCTCTATTACTATTTAATAAAACATTAAATAATCTTAAAATAAAAAATATAATATAAACTGAAATACACACGGCGCCATCTAGTCCCAAACTAAGCATTTGGCCTGTAATATGTGTACTAAACAACGAATAAACTGCACTTATCACACAACACACAACGGATATCCAGAACAATAGAAACACACATGTGATGCACACAAATGTTTGTACAAATTTATATATATATAATAAATACGTCTCAACCATTACACCAAATAAAGGATACTGTGTTTTGGTCGTCTGCATGGATACCTTTCTTTAACAGCCCGCGAGACTGCCGCGAGTTCGGTGTGACTAAGGGCCTCCTACAGGGTAGTGATGGTCTTTTTTAATGTCTACGCTCGGCAGGCGGGTATGAGATAGCAGTGCCCTTAAAAATGGAAGACTGCGAAATGCTACATTTATAGAACAAACTTACGCTTACACAGTGTAAGCCAAAGAGCACATCATCAACATACCTCGCACATCTATTCGTTAAATGTGCGGGATGTAATCTCCTACACTTTGCGTCAAATATCTTAGCCCTCTGCTATCCTCATGCATCCAAATTTAGGTCCATCGCGCCGGAGAGCGTCTTACGCTACGTTTGCTAAGTCGCAGTCACCACTGCAGAACTCTTTTGCTCCAAAGGCCATCGGTTCTACAACATACATGACCGGCCCACTGCCACTTCATAGCACTGAAATTATATAATCCTCACCTAATATCGGTAACACAAGCAACGGCTTCCTCCCATGCTTATCTGACCAGACCACCATGAAGAGGGACAGCATAGCAGGAATAAGCGACTCCAGGACCGACTTGACGGTCGTCACGAAGGTTGCGTACTTCTGCACGCTTTCCTCCATGGCTTCGGACACGTTATTACTTCCTGGCTTCAAGAACACCCGGCAGTCACTCGAAGGATAGCTCAGCGAGTGGACGCACGTTCGGTACATGATGAGGTTTGTGATTGGTGCAGCTGAAAGTATTACAGTAGGTTATTAATCTGTTGTACTGAGTTCGTATATTCTTAGATATAATTTCCAACACCTAGGTTAGGCAGTATCATCATTATCATCAGCTCATTAAACGTCCCCACCGAGGGGCGCGAGCCTACCCGTATAGGGTGATTAGGCCTTAGTCGTCCACGCGGGCCCAATTGTTGGACAACTTGACGCACAACCTTTGAATCTCTTCGCAGGCGTGTACAGGTTTCCTCACGATGTTTTCCTTCGCCGTCAGAGCGTCGGATAATGTACATGTACCTACATATTTTCAAAAATTCAAAAACACATTGAAACATGGTGGAATTTAAACTTCAGCCCTCCCGGTAGGAGGTCAACAGTCCACACCATTGAGCCACCGACGCTCTTTCTATAGGTTAGGCAGTATGCCAGAAATATTTGGATTCAGAAAAGGAAGAATTAAGTATTGTGATGTAGTCCTTAATTACCTGAATACCTATTTTATTATTATTTTTGCATATTCTGACAGAAGAGATTGCTACAGTTACATGCAGTCCATGATGAGAAATGGTTACCGCCACAGATTTCCCGATGTCTGTGGTTACCGCTGTTCATAGATATCTGGAATACTAAAGACATAGCCACTACCTACCTACCGGGTGAAAAGGACTCTCTTAAAAAAAGGTTTTGCGAAATAAGAAAACCAATGATGGTTTTATTTATATATTACATTTTTTATTGCACCTACAATAAACAAAACCAAGTAGGTTAAATACCTACTTGGTTTATTCAAAAGTCTGTACCTAGCTGGACAAAAATTCATCAACGTATTTTTACGCTCCGGTAACTCGGACGTCATTCACTCAGAGTGTTCATACGGTTAGAGAAAGGTATATATCGATCTCATTGTAGTGCAATAACGAGATTATTTTAACAAATCAGTTAAGGATAGTTAAACGTATTTCATTAATCTCATTTCTTTTCTTACCTAATAAACACACATAGCTTCATAGTATACCTTGTTAGTAAACCTAGATAATTTTAATCAAAGCATTTTCATAACCACTGACCATACATTATTATTCATCTCATTACACATGCATACAACTCAGTGTTGATTACTGGTATCTATTACCGAATGCAAATCAACTTATATATATTTACATAAGGTCGATACCCTGCATTGTTAAAAATCAAGGTCACATAACGCACAGTTGCACTGACATACAATTTTCAATTGTTTCCGCAAATATTCGAGCGTCTAAATAAAAGAGTTCACAAGTTTTTACATACTACCTAAAAACTGAACAAAACAAAACTAACAATCATAAATACCTAGGAGTGATATGCTAGGAGTAAATAATAGACAAGAAAAAAAAATTAAGAAAAAAACATAAACAAAACTCACAAGACAGCTGGACGCCAAACATATGCATAAGCAGTAAGGAAAATCTATTGCTGATGTTATGCTGAATTTTTTCGCGGGACCTCCTTTGCTACTGCAATGATCCCCCATCGAGGTGTACTTGCTCTTGTACCGAATCCATACTAATTAATAATTTTGCTTTTAAACTTAGTTATCATTTCGCACTTTTCACTTAATAGATATTAAAACTTATTTGCAACTTTCTTAACTTTAATCATTAAACTTAGCAACTTAAAGCACAGTTTTGAATTAACACAAACAAAAGAACGAAATAGAGAACGTAATATACCGTTACATTATCTAGCCTTGCGAACTGGCCGAATAGCATTCACTGACTAACGCAGAAAAATATTCGCTTTACATTTGGCATTGAACTTTTTTACATCTACGTCATTATTAAATAGAAATTCATGTTTTGTTGTCATCAAGATAGTATCCACTTAGTGTGATGATGACTTATCAAGTTATCAATGATAATTTAGATTTTATTAAAAACGGGTTTTACGAGGGAAGATAAGTAATAATATACGATACATAAACTGGTATTTATGTAGAATTTGTTGAAGTAAGGGTTGGTAGTTAGGTTCAGAAGCTTGGCTCTAGGTGCATGATACCTATCTGATATTTTTTTTACAGCTCAACACTTTATGGTTGTCCTGGTAAAATTTTAATTACATAAAATGTTTTGGTGGGACCTAGCATTTGTCAATTCCTGATACTAAATATTCACTATTTCGGATTAACCAGTTTTCGTACAACCTACTTTGTATGTCACTTCTGCTTTGCTCGACATCTAGTAGGTACAACAGCCCAAAATGTCCACTGCTGAACAAAGGCATCCTCTAATAATTTCCACGCGGACCGACAGCAGTCGACATCCATCCGCTTCCCGCTACCCTAACCTGGTCAGCAGTCCTTATGGTTAAGGGTCAGCCTACGCTCCATTTTCCGTTACGTGGACACCATTCGAAAACCTTTCCGCCCTATCGGCTATCGGTTCTACGTACTATATGCCCTGACCACTGCCACTTCAACTTGCTAATTCTGTCGCCTATGTCGACCAGGGTGCTCCTACGTATATCCCCGTTCCGATTTTTATAGCGTAGAGAAACACTAACACTTCATGGTCCTCTCCATAGCACGCTGTTCAACTTTGAACATATTAAAGAGGCCCTTAGTGAGCGGCCAAGTTGGCTTCAATATGTCATATAATGACTCATAACTGGCAACACACATTGGTCAAAGACCTTCGTTTGAGACACTAGTTTATGGACGAAATGATCTGCCTAAACTTCTACAAAGCTGGCCATGACCACAAATGAAGACTATTTTAACGATAGTGAATCAATAGTATTATGATATAGTAAAAAATAATAATATCATGAGCATAAACAATTTCCACCGTCGCCGCCATCCACTTCCAAATGGATAAAAATTGACTTGACTATTGACTATTCTTATTAGTTTTATATAAACTCATCTAACCCATTTGTTTAAGTGGTTGAGACATCGCTCTTAACTCAGGTTCCGGGTTCGATCCCCTGGCTGCACAAACATTTTTGTGCATGAACATGTCTGTTTGTATTTGTCCGGGTGTTTCTATGTATAATAAGTATTTACATAAAAAAATATTAAGCATAAATATCCGTGTTTTAATACCCATATTACAGGCTAAATGCTTAGTTTGAGACTAGATGGCGCTGTGTGAATGTCAGTGAATTACAGATTAAAAAATAAAATACACATTTTTAGTTCCGTTTATTTTTTAATTGTATAAAATCCAGGCATAGGACACGTTGACTTAATGTCTATATCACACATCAGAGTAACCGGTTAATGACCCCAAACAATTTTAAAGGCACATATTGTTTAATATTTTATAATTTGTGACCAGGCACGAGTAAGTTTCCTACTTAGTATTACTTTCACAAATTCATATTTAATATACTTAACCATTTGCATACATATCATTATAACGCAATGCATTCCACCGAATAAGATAAGGCACATTTATTACGCCAGGGAGGAACATCGTGAGGAAACCTGCGCACAGCGCACACCTAAGAAGAGATTCAAATCCGCACAACGCTCGTGGGACTTATGACGCTATTTTACGCCATCTTACCTGATAGTAAGTGATGATGGATCATGCCTGACCAGAAACATCCAATTCATTCTTGCATTGAAGACGGCCAAGTTGTAATGCTAGGGGAACACAAGGAGGCAACGAGTTTCTTTGCGTGCGCATTAAAACGAGGCACCAAAGCGGGTTTTGTCGATACGCGGAATGTCTACCAAGTACGATGATGATTTAATTAAATTACTGCATATCCCTTCCGCGCACAGCTAAACCTATTGTCGTCATTATCACCTTCAGCTCATTAAACGTCCCACCGAGAGGCACGCCTACCCGTAAGGGTGTATAGGCCTTAGTCGTCCACGTGGGCCAGTGCGGATTGGCCGACTTCACGCATTGAATTTCTTCGCAGGCGTTTCTTCACTATGTTTCCTTTACAGTAAGAGCGTCGGATAAACGTTCATATAATTTGATTTGATCCTGCACCGTCCAGATTGGAAGGCAACAGTCCACCAATGAGCTACCGCGCGCTAAACCTATACAATAATCCTATGCAAAATAGGTGTAACCGAGGTACCACAACCTTATCACGATCTCCTTAAGGTACATTATTTATTGGAAGCCTTATCCTAGAATCGCTACGACGGTGATAAAATTATCTTTTAGAAAACCAATTGGTTCCAGCATACTATTTATAACTGAAGAACACTAATTTGACTGAAAATTTGTGGGAAGGTTGCTCAAAGCCAGGAGACGGACATAGGATACTTTTTATCCGTTTCTGTGGAACATACATAAAACACAGTACTTCCACTTATACAAATCCAAAATTTGCCTATTTACTCGTACTATAGTACGATTCACGAAAGATGACCATTGCGCTGAAGACATTTTATTGTCCCTTTAAAGGAGCGGTGGCAGCGATAGCGGAAATTCATGAACTTTTTACAATAGTAACAATTTCAATATTTTTTTAAAACTATTTTAAAGTATACAGACGGTCAGGACGTTCACTGTGGTAAGTGATACGCTTGACCATGACAGAGCGGCATTGAGTTGAGACCAACAACTGATAAACAGTAATTCTATTCTCCATCAATGCCGCACTGCGCCCGACTCCCAAGACGACAGATGTTAGGTCTCTTATACCCGATAATTACACTAGCAATAGTAACTTTTTATAATACTATTTTTCACTTTCATTAAAATAGTATTCATCTTGCGCAGGAGGCCGCCATTTGTGGTCATCTTTCGTGAATTGTACGATACTTCTAAGGCGGAACAATTAAATTTACTTTATACTTAAAATACAATCACAACTTTGTATACATTAAGTAGCTGATACGAGTATGTCTTAATTCATATTCATAATTGATTAGAACTTATGAAATAATTATATAAAAACTTAAGTGTTATGACTATTCACGTAGTGAGTTATTGACCTTTGATATGAACCCGCTTAGAGCTTTTAAATTTAATTCTAGTATTTATCTACATTGTAATAAAAACTAAAATGTTAAGAGTCTTCTTGCATCGCTTCGTAATTCACCGATAGCGCTTTCGTTCTGTAGTATGCGACAAATCTGAAACAAGAAGGAACGAATAATAAGAAATAAACATCCACTGACATTCACACAGCGCCATCTAGCCCATATTAAGCGCAAGCTTGTTAGTACAACTGATAAGCAGACATATATATTTTTTGTAAATAAATACATTTTGTTCATAGAAACACCCAGACCAATACCAACAAACATGTTCATGCACACAAATTTTTGTACTGCCCGGGAATCGAACCCGGAACCCTTGGTGTATTTGCCTACCAGTGAATATCTACATATTCATCGTATAAGTATTTTATTCATTTATCGAAAAAGGTTTACTTGCTTTCGTTTAGCTAATTTATAAAAAGTTATAATTTAAAAAGATGTGATTAATGTGTGTTTTAAGTATATTTATTTATCTAAATAATATAACTCAAAGGTGCGCTAAGAAAGGATTTGATTAATTCCACCCCCTAACGGATAAAACAGGGGATGAAACTTTGTAAAATTTTAACCAATCGGGCTGAGACTATGCATGCAAAAGTTACTATGACATAGGTATGCCCTGAGAAAGGATCTTAATAAATTCCACCCCTAAGGGGATGAAAAATAATACTTCATCATGCAAGTGAAGCCGCAAACAAAAGCTAGTATTAAATATTTAAAGGTTGAATTAAGTTATCGCCACTGCACAATCTTGGGCCTTCCTTTTTTATTCTTTGTTTGTGAGGTGTCTGGCAAAGATAAGACCTTTAGGGCCGACAAGGTACTTCAGATAAACCCATGTTTGGTTGCAAAGCCTCGCTTTTCAATATAAATACTAACTCGCTCAACCACAGAGCAGGTAAAAGCGAACCTTATTCTATAATTAGTCGTAAACCTTAAAACCCTAAAAACCCAATGGAATTTATTGCGAAACGTTTTAAAATAACATTAAGTTTAAGGTATGAATACATTAAAAGTGGAGTGAACTTTAGTATTATTAATTGAATGAAGAATGTGAATTTGTTGTTTCGTGTAAATTATTATATTATCTAGAGCGTCGGTGGCTCAGTGGTGTGGACTGTCGCCTTCCTACGGGAGGGCTGAGGTTCAAATCCCGACACGTACCAATGTATTTTCGAATTTCCGAAAATATATGTACGTTATCCGACGCTCTTACGGTGAAGGAAAACATCGTGAGAAACCTTCATGCACGCCTGCGAAGAGATTCGAAGGTTGTGTGTGAAGTCGTCCAATCCGCACTGGGCCCGCGTGGACGACTAAGGCCTAATCACCCTACACGGGTAGGCTCGTGGTCGTTTAATGAGCTGATGATGATGATGATTATATTATCTCTTAGACGGACAATAAAGTAAAACTAAATAGATGCATAAACTCTAACTAAAAAAAATTGGGCAGAATAGTCATTCATAATCACGTCGCTCGCTACATGTCATAGTGACATAGTAGAGTACTCGTGATTTTGATTTGTACCCTTTCAATACGCGTTAAAATCAAAATATACGACACCACTGGGTCAAGCAGCCATCCAAGCAGATCGCTTTAACCCATAGACCACCAACACAGCCATCATCACAGCTCATTAAACGTCCTCACCGAGGGGCACGAGCCTACCCGTATAGGTGTTTAGGCCTTAGTCGTCCACGCCCATGCGGGTTGGAGGACTTCACACACAACCTTTGAATCTATTCGCAGGCGTGTGCACGCCGTGAAGACCGCGTCTTGGCAAGCGTAGCGTAGGACACCCTCCGGCCCGATGGGCTGACGACTTGCAAAAGGTCGCTGTTGGAGGCTGGATGAGGAAAGCGGAGGGCCGGGATATCTGGCACAAAATGGGGAAGACCTATGTCCAGAAGTCGACTGCGATAGGTTGAAGAGAGAGTATTATGAACAAGTCATCATTATCAGCTCATTAAACGTCCCCACCGAGGAGCACTAGCCTACCCTTATACGGGTGTATAGGACTTAGTCGTCCACGCGGGCCCAGTGCGCAGGTTTCCTCACGATGTTTTCCTTCGCCGGAAGAGCGTCGGATAACGTACATATATATTTCGAAAATTCGAAAATACCTTGGTACGCGGCGGGATTTGAACCTCAGCCCTCCGGTAGAGGGCGACAGCCCACATCATTGCGCCACCGACGCAATGATAAACCGACACGGTAAACAGCTTTTTTTTTAATAATCTCTTTAGTTATCTATGGTTGACAGATCAACAAACAACTTTCGTGTAAATTTGAAAAAAACATCAACAACGAACTTAGCAATAAATACTATAAAGTTAATGTGTAAATTTGCAGAACACTCACCCTAGCATTACAGCACAACTTGCAGTGATGCATCCGGACAATACCAAGATTGCACCAGGAAATGTTGATATAGTGTGTGTGTAGATCTCGTTGTATATTACTGGAGATATCAACGGACTTATGCCTTCTATGGCGCACATGAGGGCAAACACCTGTGGGACAAATTATGCAAAATAAAATTATTGTTAAATACCTAAGAGGTCGCTGGTGGAAGCTGGATAAGGAAAGCGGAGGATCGGGATGACTGGCGCAAAATGGGGGAGACCTATGTCCAGCAGTGGACTGCGATAGGTTGAAGAGACCTAAATATCAATATTAGGAACATGTCCCGTGGTTGGTTGTCTCGGTTCAACTTAGAATCAGAGAAAATTATGTATTTTTTTTAAATATTCATTTGACACTTTGATTTCAGATGATTTTCCTAACTTTAGTTTGAAAATTTCAATGTCAACCAAGAAATTTAAAATTATCAAATTTCCGGAGCGATACGACCTGGCGACCTTCAAAAAAAGAGCGTACACACTTTTAAAGGGCCGGTAACGCATTTCTGGGACCTGAGGTCTAGCAAATGTCCATGGGCAGCGGTGTTACTTACCATCAGGTGAACCGTTTGCTCGTTTGCCTCATGTTCAATAAAAAAAAAATAATAACAATAAAAGGGTCACCTGATTTCGTGCACCTTTCCGTTAAATATGCTAAAGTACATTGAAATTCTTCTTCTTAACGAGTCAATAACGATTCAAAAGCTAAATATGATTACGGCACCGGCCAACACCTGCTCGCAGTCTATTCAGAGTTTTCATGACCGCCCAGGGGTGATCATCGCCCAGAGGCCACTCTTCAGCCAAACTGGGGTGTCTTGACGAGGTCGGGAATAATTCATTCCACCCAATTCAGTCTGGCCTTGGAAGCCGCGCAGTGAAAGCGTAAGCATAGTTCCGCGCGCACCTCCCGTGCTTAGGCATGTATAACCGGAAGGTTGAGTCAGGCCATGGGAAGGTGGTGAAAATCTGGCCTTAGACTCCTTAGCAGGCTTTCATTGCAGCTGTTCGAGAAAGCAAATAAGACATTGAGTTCATTTTAATACCTTCGCTATATCCTCCACTGGCAGGATCTTGGTGAGCAGGGATCGTATCAGGGATGCTGATAGGGCACCGAATAGAGCCACAGCAGAACCTATAAAAACATTTCCAGGCTCAAGCTAGGCTGCTAAAACTTTCTTTTATCTTTAATAAACCATAGGTTTTTATATATGAAACTTAAAGATTATATTATAAAAAAAACTAGTTTTTTATTTTAAAAAACTCGAAATTTTTGTTAAAATAAAATCAATGTTTTTGATAAACACTTAAAAGTTTTTGATAATAAACTAAGATTTTGATAATAAACTCAAAGATTTTGATGAAAAAACTTACTTTTAAACCAAAGCTCAAAGATTACTTAATATCAAAAATTCAAAGTTTCTTTCTTTACTAGGCATAAAAAACTTACCAAGATACATGTGCCAGGTCAAAACAGCAAACGCCTTGATCAGATGCTCAGCAGTGCAAGACAAAAAGGCGACCATAGAGAACGCCAGATCCCCAATGGGCAGCCACTTTTGTAAAACCGCCACGCCAAGGAACGAGCCAGCAAACGTTATTGCTGTGCTTACAGCCGAATACTGGGTATAATCCTTCAAAGCCCAGTGTAATTTCTCCCTTGTATACATGTAACTCAGACTGTATAGACCATAGAGGACAAAAATGGACAGACTATTGGCTATGGTCAGCAGGAGGAGTTGAGCACGCAATTTGTTCGGGCGCCGCTTGAAGCACTCTCTGAACATTTCTTTTACTAATAAAATATCCAACACCGTTGTTATGCCTCCCTGGAACACAAATAAATAGGTAAATATTTATTTGTGTAAACCCATCTGATGTCATAGTTCAGACGTCGGATATTACAAGGGTTCCGGGTTCCACCCCCGGGCAATACAAACATTTGTGTGCACGAACATATCTGTTTGCATTGGTCTCGGTGTTTTCTACATATAATATTTATGTATTTACAAAAAAGTTTCTTAGTATGTTTATCAGTTCTTTAGTATCCATATTACGGGCTAAAACTTAGTTTAGGACTATTATTTAAAACAAACAACAGCAGTCAAAACATGCAACCTTTAATAAGGCACCTAGGTATTCAACATACTCGCCAAGCGTAGAGCTTATTATTACTACTTCCCTATTCTGAAATAAGCGCTAACTCTAACAATGGACTCTCACCAGCTGTTAAGTCCATACACATATTCATACATCATCATCAGCCTATAACGGCCCAATGGAGGGCACAGGCCTTCCTACTTTGCATAGCTATGGGGAGATAAGACCGTAACCCACCATGCAAGCCCCGTGCGGGATTGGTTGGTTAACGACTACCATCCTATGATATAAACAAGGACCGACGGCTTAACATGCCATCCGAAGCTCGGCTCCTTCTTATGCATTCATGTATCCCTATTGGACTTATCGCAGTCCACTGCTGGACATAGGTCTCCCCCATTTTGCGCCAGATATCCCGGTCTCCGCTTTCCTCACCCAGCCTCCACCAGCGACCTGACAACGCTTTCCTCTCCATTCATGTATATCAGCTACAAATTATACAAATCATCATCATCATCTCATAAGACGTCCCCACCGAGGGGCACAAGCAGCCGTGAAAGTGATACCAATACTAAACTCAAAACATGCGTTTGTGGTTTGATAACTTTTTAATAAAGTCTTTATCTTTTTTTTTAAATCCCTACTGGGAATCGTTTTCTGGACTTATCACCATTATACCGCCAAAATCTTGCATATAAAAACATTTAAATAGCAATAAATATTTAGGGTCGAGGCAGAGCGTTGACTCTTATAAATAAAAATCATTTTATGCAAAACTTTTCGGCGTCTTATCAACGATTCCGATCTATATGGGTCCTTTTCAAAACTCGTAATACTACAGAATGTTGCTAGTTTTTGACTTAATTTTTTGGATTTAGGGTAGACAAACAAGCTGCCAGTTCACTTAATGTAAAGATATCACCAAAAAAACTCGATCCTTTGAAATAACAACGAATGCGTTGCCGACTTTAAAAAAGGGTGAGAGTCAAGGAACATATGGACGAGGAAAGGGTATGTTTTGGACATCGATATCCCAATACAACTTAGATGTCTGTGGTTTTGGACCTTCGGTAATCTCACATAACCACAACACAGAGTACGACCCAATGATGTAAAAAGTACAGATTTGTGATATGAACACACAACAATCAAGTTTCCAAAGCGCGAAATGACGCTCATTCAAATATTTGTATGTGTCACATACAAGTATTTCAATGAGCTACATTTACCTAAAAAAGAGCCACAACTGTATTCTCTTTGTCGGTTCGATTTGAGCAGTGTGGCGATCTACCTTTATATATACAGAATATCATTGGTACGACCGTGATCGTTTTTGGTATGAAGTATTTTTTGTTAAAAATATTTTATTGTTATCTGTATCTTTTTAAGGGCATGATTTAAAGCAGGTGTAAACAAAACATACTTAAGAGAATAACCGTCATATTATTAAGTTATATGAGTCAACGACGATATATGCCATGCAAGGTCTAACAACTGATGAAATGTAAAAACCATGGCTTAGCCGTGGTAATTATCATCTGTATAATATTGTCAGACTGTATTTTTTATTAGTGATTCACCTCGGCTTCTCCCGGGTAATAAGATTTACTATTGAGAACTTAAATAAGCCGAGTTGACTCCTATTAATTTTGGTGTAATGTTATTTAAACAATACCCATACTTTCATAAATGGACTATTCAACGTGATACGAATGAAAAATACCTATTTAAAAAAATACTTATTAATTTAACAATCATATTAAACTAACGTAGGTTTTACTTATCAGTAACTTTAGTTCTCTTACAGATTGGAGTAGCAGTGGGCCAGTCACGAATGTCGAGGAACTGATGGCCGTTGGCGCCAGTGCCGGATTAAGACAGCGCGGGGCATGTAGCAAATTCTATCAAGGGGCCCCTGATTTTGATTCAGGATCCCTAGTTTAGCTTGCACGATATTTTACACTCCTTTATATTTTTAATTATTTCGTTGCGATCAAACGCAGCGCGGGACCCCTCAATGCGGGGGGCCCGTAGCATTTGCTACTCTTCCTTTATGGCTAATCCGGCATTGGCTAGAGCATTCGAATTCGGAGTGGAAACCGCGTTTTGTCAAGCGTAGCGTAGGACGCCCTTCGGCCCAGTGGACCTACGAACGACTTGCGAGAACTCGCTGGTGAATGCTGGATGTAAGAGGACTGGGATATCTGACGCAGAATGGAGGAGATCTATTTTGTTTGTCATTGCCCTCTTATACAATCGACAGTGAAGTCTCTCTTGGCTTTTTTTAAGCTGGATAAAAATTCAAATTTTACAATTTCATCATTATTTTTTAGCTGTATAGATACATAACATGTTTGCCCTTTAAAGTTTCTTAGGGAAAAGAAGCCCTTCAACGCAATTAAATTATTTGTAAACATATCACAAAACAGGTTTATAACCATACATTATTTAGATACATACATCACTAAATATAACAAGACATGACTAAACACGGATTTATGTCAGAATGCCTAGGTCAGTATTCACTTAGATTTTAAATATAATCATTTTAAAGCCCCTAACAGGTGCCGTTTGGTCACGGCAGTTTAGTATCTATACTAATATTATAAAGCTAAAGAGTTTTATTTGATTGTTTGTTTGTTTGTTTAACGCGCTAATCTCAGGAACTACAGGTCCGATTTGAAAACATCTTTCAATGTTAGATAGCTCATTTATCGAGAAGGCTATATATAATCACGCTACGAGCAATAGAAGCAGAGCAGCAATGAAGAATGTTTCAAAATCCGGGGGATTTTTCATACTTGGAGCTTCCGCTGCGTACGCTGCGTAAATGATTAAAGTTTCGCAAAAGTCATGTATGAAAGTATTGTTCCCCTTTTAAAGGTCTACAAAAAAGTCCGCGACAGCATGTCTATCTTTAAAGGTTAGTTCCCTATAACATATTTTATGCTATTTTTTTTTTATTAAATAATTCATCATTTGCAAAGGTATTTTCATAAATATGATATCAATCCTTATCCAAATAAATACTTGATTTATCACAAGTATTTTATTTTAAATAAAATTGCCCATACATCATTCAACTTAAATGAATATCTTACGAGATATCGCAGTTTTAACTCACCTATATAAACGAAGTAGCGGGTTAAAGAGAGCGTTAGGCCAAAGTAACTATTCCACGCGGACGAAGTCGCACGCAAAAGCTAGTATATAATATAGGGCAAAACGCTTCACCATAGTACAGTAGGCCATCTTGAAAGACATGTTCAAGATTCCACATACCTGAAGAGCTCCATTAAGTGATTCCTTAACGGACACGCTGGTGAACGTATACGATATAACGTACAGCGCCGACACTATCAACAGTAGATAGACGTTACCGACTGCCTTCAGTAGGTAAGTGCTGGCGACCGCCCCAATGACGCTGCCCGCCGATACTGCTGCTTCCAAGACTGTCATTCTGTCAAGAAACGAAATTATATATATTCGACGACCCGTGTAATGTCGTGGTTGAGACGTTGGCTAGTACAACAGAAGTTACGGGTTCGATCTCCGGGCAATACAAACATTTGTGTGCAAGTGTGCCTACATGTATTGATCTGGGTTTCTCTATGTATATTGATGTACGTTTTTACAAAAAATATATAAATAAGTTTGTTTATCTGTAACCTTATATGCCATAAGCTCTGCTTAAATTGAGGCTAGATGACGCTGTGTGAATGTCACTGGATATTAACATTTACATTACATTTTTTGTGCTCGTCTAGAGGCTCTGCATCGATGCTGTATCGACTTGCGATATATCGAGGTGTTGAAATGTCTCTCCAACGCAGCGATGATGACCGTTCAAATCCAAAACCAGCGGACTACACCCATTTGCATCTCGGTACGAGAAATGGGGATATATCCCGAAACTTCCCCAACGCCAACTTCACCAACGCATCTGAGGATGTCAGTAAGACCCTGGACTGGTCCGAACGATATGACAAACTCAATGGATCGTGAATACATTTTCACCTTCGCTTTGCTGACGATATCGTCTTCGGGACAGAATTATTGAAAGAGCTTGCTGAGATGCTGAACAGCCTAAATTTATCTTCCAGATGAGTTATTTCCTTTGTAAGGAAAATACTATAGTTTCCCTAAACTTTATATTAGAGATCCCCAAAGTGGTCGATATCGGTTTCCTAGGGTTGACATAAACGAAAAATAACACTTTGTAGCAGCTGTTTTAAGTTAGCGGATCTCATAAGTAGGTAATTTGGCCATGGGGGTTTGAGGTAACTGTTCATTTTGGATCCATGCTTAAATAGTCGAAGACTTGCTAGGGATAATTGCACTGACTGACTTTCCGCGATAGTTTATTATTTTTTCTTTTTTTTAAATATAAACGAGCATGCGAGTTACCTGATGGAAAGTGTCACAGCCGCTCATGGACATTTGCAACAACTGAGGTCACAAAATATAAGTACTTACATACGATGATATCACGACAATTAAAACTTTATTACCGATGCAGATTGGTGAAATTAAATGTATTGGTAGTGCTATATTTATAAAAAAAAACTCAATTTAATGACACGGAAAAGGTATCCCACTCAGTATGTGTAATGGCGATGGAGACAGCGTGACACTGGTTTTACGTAGTTGGATAAGTATTCGGACTGTTCCTTTCCGACCTGGAAGGTGCAGGTTCGAATCCAGCCACGTACCAATGTAAAATTATATGTACGTTAATGCGACGCTCTTACGGTGATAATATCGTGAGTAAACCTGCGCACGCCTGCGAAGAGTGTCCAAGGTTGTGCGCGAAGTCGTCCATTCCGCATAAGGCCCGCGTGGACGACTAGGGCGTTGGAGACGTTTAATGAGCTGATGATGACGATTATTAAATGGACATAGGTACTTACCTTAAAGATCTATTTTTAGTGCTCGTGATATCGGCCAAATAGCAAAAGGCGCCGGTAAACAAAACGGTAAAGCCGCCAGTCAGGGAAAACGGTATCACAGTAATGATATACCACCAGGGGCCCAGGTTCTCCATCATACTGTAGACGACTACTAGCATGGAGGTCAGAGTGAAACCTAAAATACAAATAAATTGTAGGGCTCCCATTCGTCCGGATTTACCAGGATTTGTCATAGATTAAAGGCCATCTGGAAGACCAGGGTTGTGACAATGGAAAGGACGCCGTCTGGAAGACCGGGGTTTTTGATAAGGACACTCTTATCAGGGGATTTTTTGTGTTATTGAAATCAATGGAAGTTCAAAAATCAGCCACATTAACCAACATTCAAAAAGTCTTGGCAAAATAATTTAAATATTTTATCAATCTCTCAAAAAGATCCTTACATTTTATATGACATCGTAGGATTATGACTATGGTGTTAAAAATTATAAGCAAATACATTTTAACCAATGATATTCTACATTAATGATTTTAACACTATTTTAATAATTAATAAATAAAGGACATTTTGAACAGCGTACGGAACTTTTTTTTTTGTTACAAGAGTACAGGACGGTCTGGACGCTCACCTGATGGTAAGTGATAAGACAGACCATGACAGAGCGGCATTAAAGGAGACCAACAACTGATAGACAGTTATTATCCTCCATCCATGTCGCACTGCGCCCGTCACCCGAACAACAGATGTTAGGTCTCTTATACCCGGTAATTTCACTAGCTACAGTGCCCTCATCCCGAAACACAGGAGTGCATAACACTACTGTTTCACGGGATGATGTCTGGCACTTCGGTGGTACCTACCTAGATGACTCAGTATCGAGTGGGAACATGTTGTATCATCAAAAACGCCTGTTCAATTAGCCAACACATTGCGCTCATTTTTTTCAGTGCATTGGTTTGTGCAACGCATTTTCACTAGTGAACTTGCGTTTAATGTGTTAAACATTATGAGTTGTATAATAGGCATAGGGTCTAGTTAAAAAATGGCGCAGTTATAGAAGCTTGCACAGGGCGTAGAAATGGTTATATGCGGGACTACCTTGTTAACCAGCTATGTTAACATATCATCAGTCCACCTAGTAAGGGGTCGACCAAAGCTTTAATTCCAGTATATCGCCATAACTTGAGAGCCTATCTACCTCATTGCTCAAAGGATCTTCGAATTTTGTGGACTTTGTTTTTCTATGAATGGTCTCATTTCAGATTGAAACTGATTTTTTAACATAGAGACCTGCATTACTTCCCTAATGTTACATTATACATGGTTTATTATGAAACAATGGTCCTTTTATTTAATTGTTGATATACCTTTATGTCAATATTGGTAGTGATGCAGCCATACCTGATAAATATTGTTTACATATTCTGATAGTGGTACTAGAGCAATCATTGTTCATAGATGTATTACAAGGTTTTGTAATCTACAAACTAAGGTTTTTCATTTAAAGCAAACTCCACAGAAAATAAAAATTGCTTAATTACAAATCAATATAACTAAAAAATACAATTGCTTTAGTCACAATACTTTATAATTATATGTAATTTGTATCTAATGAGATCATTCATTAAAAACCAATTTCTTGTCTTTACAGAAATAATTAAATGTAACAATTATGTGTGTTACTTAAAACTTCAACAAAAATTTTAGTTATATTTTAGAATAAATATTCATTTACACTTACCAAATAATGGCCATACCACTAAAGGTTTCCTGCCATGTGTGTCAGACCAAACTCCTAAAAACATAGACAAGATGGCCGGCACAATGGACTCTATCACCATTCTGGTTGTGTTCACAAATGTGGCATATTTTTGCACTTCTTCCTCAAGCCCATGTGTGTCATTATTCTTCTCTGGTGCAAGGAATATCTTACATTCATCCACTGAATGGTGTAATGAGTGAACACATGATCGGTAGAGGATAATATTGCTTATAGCTGTGCCTGAAATATGTCTATTTTATCCATCACCTGGTTTATAATGTTCCACTGTAGGGTGACAGTTATTTTAATAGAGAATTATCAAATTTCTTTATAAAACATGAAATCATACAGTAAATGAGAAAAAAAGCAATTTAGGTGGTCTTATGGCTTAGAGCAATCTCACAAATAAATAATATTAATATATATAAGTAATAACAATTATGTTACAGTATAACATATATCATTTTAATGTATGCAAAAGATAATAATTTATATTAAAATCATAAATTGTCCAATATAAGCCTAAGAAACGATTATATATTTTTTTAGGTTTAAATTTATAGAAAAAAATGAAATGGATAGAAAGTTTACAAGTTCATACTTCAAACATGAGATTTATTTAAAATTTTTTTAATAATGATTATATAAGGCATTTTGTGCGTCCACGCACAAATAATAACATCATGTCTATTTGATGTTGATGCACCACATTGAAGTGCCATGACCCTAAAATTCTGAATAAAATAAGATTAAAATCTAAAATGAGATACTAACCAGAAAGTGAAACAGACAACATAGTTATAAATAGTGGTAGTTCCACGGTTATTGAAAAAGGTCTAGCAGGTAATTCACTTATAGTATTTATATTGCTAGTACTCTCCGTAAGATGATTTTCATCTTCATTTTCTTGAGACATTTTTTTATTTGCGACCAAATTAAATTTAGTTTAGTGCACCGTCTTATTACACTTTTTATAAATGCTTTGCCAAACTATTTGAACTAAGTATAACACTCTTTAATAACTGTGGCCGGTACAACCAAAAATGGTTTATTTATAAACTTTCTGAGACGGAAAACAAAAATAAACATTGATGCAACCGTCAAACTCAATCTGTCACATTTATGACTTTTATTCGCTGTCACTCTGACAGTTTACTTTTTTACGTTGTTACCGAACTATAGGCGTGTTTATATCCGTCGCATTAAATATTTTGGAGATAAATACCGGTTCCCAATTTCCATACCAACAAACGCTTTGACACCGCCAAAAAGAATTTCGCATTGTCTATGATAAAGTACATGCAAAAAAGAAAAATCTAATCGTTTTGAGCAAAAAATCTAACGTTTTTGAGGATTTATGCTCTGTCTACCTGTGAAAATTCGGAGGATACTTAACTAAGAGCATTTATAATCACGGTAAGCACTAATCTTCAACAACATTTGTACGAGGGTATGCCGATACAACGAAGATGCGATGATGAGTCGCCTCTCCCTCTGTCATATTGTAACCACATCCGTCGTTGAAACATTTACTGTTATTTTTTACTAACTACTAGCAATCTGTTCGAGAAAGTAGCAGGTGGCCTGAGGTTTGCTAAACCTTTGTGACTTGTAAAGTGAACGTGCATTCGAGCATCGCCGTGGATGTGCCACGACCTATTTTTAGATTGGCTTTCTTTTCGAGCCGCATTGCATTCTGTTATTAGCCGGTGTCTGTGCATTCCAGCGTGTGAATGTGGTTTGTGTTGATTTCTAGGTGAATTAAATTCGATATGGCGGTCAACGTGTACTCCACGAATGTCACGTCGGACAATTTGTCACGGCATGATATGCTGGCGTGGGTGAACGATTGCCTGCAGTCAAACTTCGCGAAGATTGAAGAATTATGCACCGGTGCCGCCTACTGTCAGTTTATGGATATGCTATTCCCCGGCAGTGTACCCATGAAACGGATTAAATTCAAGACAAATTTAGAACATGAGTACATACAAAACTTCAAAATATTACAAGCGGCATTCAAAAAAATGGGAGTTGACAAGGTAATGATAACCTGTATTTTTTTTTTCTAAAAAAAATTTTACCATTTAATATGTCAAAGTTAATATTTCAGTTCACAATTTGATGGTTGTAGCAATTTCAGATAAATTGTTTCATAATTATTTCTGTATCACAGATTAGAAAATTGACCAGCATTAGATTAGGGTTACAAAATAGATACCCCAATCTAATGTTATTATGTTGCTTAGTGCTCAATATCTGTATCCAGCTATAGATCAAAGGACATGAATTTATTCTCTTAATAAAATGTGAAGAGAAAGGAACTAATTAGTAAATATATCAGATTGTATTGCATAAGAAAGAATTAACTTTCTGTCTTTAATGGTAGTTAGCCTTGACATCAAGACAAGTTTTCATGTTAATGTCAAACAATAACTCATTGGGCTGGAAACAACCACTTCCAGTATATTTAATAGAAGTTATTTCAAGAGTAAAAATTTGTTTAACAAGTAGTGAAATAAATAAATCAATTAGAGACACTATCTTTACAAATATTATACCACACAATCAAACAAAAAGTGTAAATGTATGGTATAACTCATATTAACCCACTTATGCAGATAAATGGCAGAAAATTGTCAATCAGTTTTTATAAATTGACCTCCGTCAATGTCTGATTGTTAGTGACAAAGACATCTCTATTGTTCATAGGTTTATGAGGACAATATTATTTTCAATAAAAAAAATAGGCTGAACAAATAGTTTATAGATGACAGTTTGACTCATTTAGATATACAATAAATTGGGTAGGGCTAGGCTTGATTGATCTATGAATGACATGCCCTTACCTACCTACCTTACCCGAGTACCTTGGCCGAGTTATAACTAAAATGGCAGTATAGAAATGGTGATTTATCAGTTACAATGTAGTGTGTGTTGTTTACTACTCTGAGCTAATTTAAACCTTATCAGAATGAATGAGTTAATGCACTGTTTGTAGATATTTAATATATAGAGATATTGTATCTGTAAACATATATTAATTATATGGTGGTTCCTATTCCTTTATTAAGAATAGTTTATTGTTGATTAATCATCCAACACCAGATTCCTATTATTGTATGTAGAGTTTCAGGTTCAATTACTGATTTCACTTTAGTGTGCAGGGTTTTAGTGGGTTCAAGGAAAAGGTTTATTATCTCAATGGTATGATTAATTTGCCAGTCATTTTGCTCTTTAAGAAAGGCAGTAAAATGTCCCAACTTTGTGCAAATGTGTAAAAGGTTTACTTGTGACACTTTCTGCCAGATAAGCTATCAGATTACATAAAATCTGCTAATATGACTAATTATTTTCCAGAACCTTATTACCTATTTGGTAAGGTACACCACTAAGAATTAGCTTGAGTTACAAAAATAAAAATGAATATCTAAATAAGTGGCCATTATAGATAGGTTTAGCAAAGGCTGGATTGTACTATTTAGGGGGTATATGGTTAACAGTTTGGTAATGAATGCTAATTATCTAATAATAAAAATCATCACAGTTAGACATCCCACTGCAGGGCAGGCCTTTCCAAACATCAAAGATGAGGCTGACACTGGCAGAAAAATTTTAGCAAAAAAAACATGGTCATGGTTGACTTGGACCCAAAAAAAGACTATTTGTCTGGAAATCGTGTAAATTGTTTAGATTTTTTGACATATTTTATTGAAAACAGCCTTTTTGGAACTAAGTCTTTTTTCCTGCCTGTCCATTGCATTTTTCTGCTAGATATTTGCAAGTTTCAGCCTCATACACCAAGTTACAGGGAAAATCCTCAACAGCATATTGGTTACGTTAATAGAGAATGTAACAGTTGGCTTGCTTTTATGTTTAGAACACTGAGTGATTCACATATTTCTAGGTAATACCAGTGGACAAGCTGATAAAGGGGCGGTTCCAGGACAACTTTGAGTTTTTACAGTGGTTTAAAAAGTTTTTCGATGCAAACTATGACGGTCGGGAGTATGAGGCGTACGAGGCGCGTGGCGGTTTCATGATCGGCGCGGGCGCCTGCGATAGGGGCGTACCGCTGTGTGTGCCCGCGCCTGCGCCCCGAGTGCGTCGGGCGCTTCCCTCCCATTCTGCCAGTACGCATAGTAACACTGACCACGCTCAGGGATTAGCTTTTTGTTAAGTTGATTTTTATATAACTTTTTGGATGTATATTTACATATTGTTGTACATAAATAAATTAAAATCTACCAGCATGTGAATGACACACAGCATTGTCTAGCCCCAACTTTAGCTTTTTTTAACTATGGAGAAATATGTATACATAAATACATATTTTTGCACTGCTATTAGTTTTTTTTTTAAATATATAGAAAACACCCAGACCAAACAGAACTCATGTTCATGCACAAAAATGTTGATACTGCCTGGGCATATAACCTGAAACTGTTGATAGGATTTGGTTACAAAACCCCAAAGGGCAATACTAATATTTGTGTGCATGAAGATGTATCCCATCACTTTATATATGTTTGGGTGTTTTTATGTATAAAAATATATAATTATGTTTATCACTAGCTAAGCCTAGCTTTTTGCTTATTAAGTTGGGGCTAAATGGCACTGTGTGAATGTCGGTGGATATTATTGTTTATTTACACTTACTATAACTTTGGTAAATATGCATTTGATTATGTGATCTTGTAATAAAGTCGTAAAATCTTAGTAAGATTAAAGCGACTATATTACAAGATATACGCAAAATACTAAATTAAGATGCACACAAGTAAGTTTTGCATTTATCATGAACATAGACTGCTTTCAAAAGGTTTGTGTTGTACATGCTGCCTTGTATTTTGCAAGCTCTTTGGTTTGTCTATTACTATTTCTGTCTTTTTTCTGAATTCAACTTATTCCTTGAATAATTTTTGAGCGTGGTAGGTGACACTGAGCTGACACAGTAGCCCGCACACTATTAAACAGAAATGTCAATTCTTTTATGTTTTACACCACTTTTTTTCTTTGTTTGTAGATAGTACCCATTGACAAACTGGTGAAGGGTCGTTTCCAAGATAACTTTGAGTTTTTGCAATGGTTCAAGAAGTTCTTTGATGCCAACTATGGAGGCACGGAATACGATGCGGTGGCGCAGCGCGAAGGGCTGCCGATGGGCCACGGGGGCTCGTCCGCCCCGCGGTCTCATGCCGTGGCGGCTAAGAAACCCGCGGCGCCGGTTGCCAAAGTCGCGGCTAGACCCCAAACCAGTACTTGCATTTTTTTATTTCTTCATGTTGCTAACTGTGTTTAGTTTTTTGTATTTTTTTAGTTCTTTTATGTTGCTAACATTAGTTATTTTATTTTAATGTTGGGTTATTTTTTATCATGTTGCATACATTGATTTTGAGTTACCTTAGAGTAAAAGATTTATTTCTTAAATTTCTTTAAACTTCCCCTTTACTTAGACTTTGGCAGAATGCACAAACTGTGCAGTGTCATTAATGAAAAAAAAACCGCAAAATATCAAAAAATGAAGTACTGTTTAATATTTAATTATTTTAATTCATACTGGTATTACTTACACCATGATCTAAAGAAACCATTGCACATTAATTGTTGAAAAAGAAATCCGATCACATGTATCATATTTCTATTAAGTTTCTTACTGCACATTTCACATATTTACATGTTATTTACTTATAATAATTATTTATTCAGCATGTTGGTATTTTGTATAATTTATCCTCATTGCATGTTGTTTGGCTTTTGTTGATTCATATGTTTTGTTAATATAAATGATTCATTTCAAGGAATAAAAGACTTTCAATATTTAAATTTTGAAATAGAGTTTTATCTAAATTAAGTATTTTGTTTAATAAACTCTTACATAAATGTTTCATTTCAAGGAATAAAAAAACTTTCAATATTTAAAATTTTAAATAGACTTATCTAAATAAAGTATTTTGTTTAATAAACACATATTAACTAACAACATACAATCAATAAAGTATTTGTATATTGTTTCTGTATTCACTGACAATGTTGTTTATTCGACAGTTGGCAAGGCTAACAGCACAGTGCGGTCTCCGCCAGTTAACCTATCGAGGTTAAATCAAAGTGCGAAAGGAGACTCCAAAGCTGTTGATGAACTCAACCATCAGGTATGTTTAATATTAGTTACTCAGGTTACTTATGTTACTGTTCCTCAGACAATATTATTCTTAGTTGAGTTTATCTAATTTATCAAACATATGTATCATCATATTCGTCATCATCAGCTCATTAGACATCTCACCGAGATGCACGGCCCTACCCGTACACGGTGGCAATACAATATTATCTATCATGACTAATTATGAGAATACATAAAGTAGGTAAATCTTTTATAGGAAGATGTATAGTTTTCAATAACGTACCACAATTGTAAAGTTGCCATTTCACATGTTTAAAACTAGAATAAAAAACACCTTTTCTAAAAAAGGGTACTACACTAATAATAATGTGATAAAAATCCATGGTTTTAAACTGCTCAGCTATTTCATTGCTTATAAATATTTGTACAATAAATGATTGAAAAAGACTCAACTGTTTTCTTCCGTTCTTCTTTCTCAAGTCAAAACCACTGAAAGACTTTTTTACAAGTATCAACATTAATGTTTGTGCTTTACTTTGGTATTTTAAATGTTTTTTAATTTTTATTTTGGTATGTTCTCTTGTATTTTGTTCATAAGTGCTTTTTGTAAGCCTAATTTGAATAAATTTATTTTGACTTTATCTTTTCAACATATCGCAATGTCTCTCCATTTTGCGCCAAAAATAAATCAATATAATATTTGAAACTATGTAAACGGCAAATTGAAGTGTAGGATCTGTGATAATTTTGTTTGCATATAACTTGTTGCAATCAACAGCATTATCCGGCATAGTGATCTAGATAGTAAAGCAATCTTATCTTGATATTTTAAACATATGCAATGATTTATTGTGACTAAAATTTCAATATACATTTTCTTCTTTTCTTACTTTAAGTTATAATTCAAATGCTTTTTGCTTTATGACGAGGATTATTAACAGATTCTATAAATATCTTAATATTGGTTTATATCTAGCATTTTATACAAGTTATGTTTATATAATTTTTATATGATTGAATAACCACATATCTGCCTGAAATACATGAGTAAAACTTATTTGGCAGGTAAACGAACTCAAAGCCACTGTTGATGGCCTTGAAAAGGAGAGAGACTTCTATTTCGGCAAACTCCGGGATATAGAAGTGATCTGTCAAGAGATGGAGGAACAACAGAACGCTCCGATTGTTCAGAAGATTTTGGACATTTTATATGCAACTGAGGTGAGCGAGTTAATTTTAAACTTTTTCTTTACAAACGTGTGCTGCATATATTTGGGTGTGAGACAAAATTTGGTTTTGTGAACCTCGTAAATAGATGTCAGCAGCTGAGTAACAATGTTGCTGAGACACAAACGATTAGAATTGTTAAAATATATTTTCTAAATAATAATGTATGATGTCGATATGCTTTAACGTAGGTAAAAAAATTCTTAAGGAAATAATGGATGTTCCAGCTTTATTTAATACAGGTGCTAATGAAAAAGTATAATCACAAGCAATGCCGTGATAAAAACCGCACTTCAAATGAGCCGCTAAGCGCTTATACGGCGGTCTTTTACAATCGCACTTTTAATGTGTTTTAAATGACATCGTTGTGTATTTCTAATGAAAATTGTATATGTTCATCGGTATCAGTTACAAATATATCTAAGATGTGTTAATGATCAATGAAAAAATCTTATGTTGGTCCTAATTGCCGCTAATAAATTAATCGATAATATTTTATTGTAACTGTCATCATAACATTGTCTCAAAATTTGTCCCCACACAAATGTATGGAAAAAATAACGTTCGAGCTATACTCACCCGACTATAAGTGCGCACAGGGTTGCATTGTAAAATTATCGTGATAATAATTTTCTTTGATAATATCGACTATTTTGTACAAATCTAAATACACAACATAGTTGTTTCTCCAAACGCATGTTTTACGTCACAACATCAAGCATGTATCCAAACAAACGGCAAATTTCTTCGCTTCATGGAATCTTCTCTACAAAAACATAACATAAATTAAGAAGTGCATTCTACTGAAAAATACAATAATGAAGATTTTATAGTTTATTGTAATATCAAGAAATAATTATATTGATGATTAAGTACGCGTGTTTGTTTCATATTTTTTACCAAATGGTCTTGTACACAGGATGGTTTCGCGCCCCCGGAGGAGATAGACGGCGACAACCCGCACCCGCCTGAGGAAGACGAGTATTGAATAAATATAAATTAACATCGACGCGTATCATAGTGCTCTTGTATATTATCAACTCGAAATTATCTCGCTTTAACAATTGTCAACAGTATCGAGTGCTTAGTGTTTCACAGCCGATGAGTCGTCATAAAAATAATCAACAGTTGGGCCACGTGGTCCAGCTTTTACGGTTTTGGCTTGAATAATATTTTTTACACAGTATTGCCACTGCATCCAATATTCAATTTATTTTGCACAGTATCGTTAAATGTAAGTGGAATTTTTTGGTTGATATTTTTAATTAAAAGTAGGCTTGCATTGTTTAAATCGATAGGCGCTGTAATTTGAAATTGTATTAATAAGAAATAGCTTGTGGCAATACACAAAATATGTAACACCCCATATAAGTATTATGTAAAATCAGAAATAAGACCTATATGTGAGTGGCTGTGTTATATCTAAGTGCATTCCGTGATTTGGGGAGCGTGATTTCTTGACTGAATTTACTTCTAATTCTGAATGTTATATGGAATGATCCGTTTGTAATATGATATTGTGTTGGGGACATGGGGGGTTGATTGTATTGTGCAATTTGGTGCAAAAAGAGTGCTCATTCGTAACGTCTTGATCACACTATGTATATTATCATTTATGGGCTACTTGGCCCCAACTTGCATTTAATAGGTTGTTAAATTATTGGAAGAGGTTTACTGTTACTCGTTTAACTCTGTTAATATTGTCCCATTTTGGCTATAATTGTGAATAAACCGAAAATTAGCAGTCTCGAAGATGTGTGAAGCTAGATCTGAATGTATTTGGACAATACGCTTTGTATTCAAAAAGAAACTATTTACACAACTCATGTTGGGGTTGGCTGGCGAAAAAAATATCTAAATTTTAAAACTTGATTCGACGAACTGTTGCATTTTCAAAAATGTCCTAACCCGGTACCAACGGAATAGCCAACCTCAACATAATGGTTATCTAGTTTTGTCGTCATCATTGAAGTCGGTAACCGGTTCCATTTATGTAGTTGTGATATTTACATGACCAGCATTTAGGTTTAAACAAAATACAAGACTTGACAATGTATGCACTAACTAACTATAGAGATTATACTAATATTCAGAATAATTTTAATTTTACATGTAAACAGAGCAGTTCCTTTATGAGGAATACTAACGACTTGTTGGCCGGAAGATGTTATTCGCTGGTTAAGATGAAAATACATAGATAATTAATTTATTTACTTAGCATTCATATATTGCCTTAACAGCAGATATTAATTGCCTATGGTTTCCAGATTGTGAATGTCTTATCAAATAAAATAATAACTTTATTAATAAAAATGTTTTTTTTTCACCAACTAAGATCCTTAGAGCATTCGTAAAAGGTAAAAATGTTTTTTTTAAATAATAGCATTTTTACCTTTTTATACTTGATTATTGAGCGTCGTTGACTCAATGATGTGGACTGTTGCCTTCCTACTGGGAGGGCGCAGGATCAAAACCCGCCACGTACCGATGTTTCCTAATTTTCGAAATTATATATGTACGTTATCCGACGCTCTTACGGTGAAGAGAAAAACATCGTGAGGAAACCTGCGCACCCCTGCGAAGAGATTCAAAGATTGTGCGTGAAGTCGGCTAATCCGCACTGGGCCAGTGTGGACGACTAAGTCCCCGCGTAAGGGTAGGCTCGTGCCCCTCGGTGGAGACGTTTAATGATGACTTGTTCAACCTATAGCAGTCGACTGCTGGACATAGGTCTCCCCCATTTTATGCCAAAAATCCCGGGCCTCTGATTTCCTCATCCAGCCTCCAACAGCGACCTTTTGCAAGTCGTCAGTCCATCAGGCCGGAGGGCGTCCTACGCTAGGCTTGCCAAGACGCGGTATCCACCCCAGAACTAGTCTACTCCAACGGCAATCGGTTCTGCTACACGTGACCAGTCAGTCCACTTGCAGATCGGTGGAAAATTACTAATTATTGGGTAGAAAATACTCAGTAGTACATAATTGTACAAAATCTTGGCTAATTTTATCGCCAAGATACTAGAAAAACATCCATGATCGTGCTAGAGAGTACAAAACAAATGAGCAATGTTTTCCTTATATGAGCTACAAGTACCTAAATGGGGGTAGAATAAAAACCATGTGTACTTTAACCTAATGTTCATGTATTAATATAATATGTCTTACAGTTCATAATTTAAAGATTAGTTACATAAAAAAAAGATTACAATAGTAAAATATTAACACTAGACTGCCGGAAACCAGCGGTATCGCGTCGATATTCAGCACCCGACTCGCGGGCACTTCGTTCAGCGCCTACAAGAAAATAAGAATTACAGAAATATGGTTCCATATCTGTGAAGATTTGTAACGCCAATTGTTGCAAAAAAGTATAGGAATAATTGTGGTTTACATAATAAATCATAGGGTATGTTTTTTAACGATACATAAAACCATCTATAATATTTCTCGAAAAGAATAATTATGCAACAAATTGGGGTAGTTACCCCAAGTCCGAATAATCAGTGACGGGCCACCTAAAATATAAAAAAACCTTGCTAAACTTCTTATAGTCAATATGGATTCACAAGTTAAATATGATAATGCCACCAATATTGGGCCACTTTGATTTGCCAACCGGAGGACCCGGAAACCGCACGAAGATGGGACAGTTTGGGCAAGACTAAAGTAAGTACTCTGGTAAACAATAAAAAATTCTTAAATATTGTATTCAAATTATTTTACACAGGAGGTAACAATTTACCCAAATAATGTCGAATGCTGAATATGGACGATACAAATAAACATATTTTACAGCAAAATATTAAAACAACAAACATTGTTCACTTGAAAATACACTCGTTTGTTCAGACAACTTATTAAAATTCAGAAATTGTACCAATTGGTACATTACTCTAAAATTTTGCATGATTGAAATATAATAAAATTTTCAAATGAAGCATTTACAAACATTTATTACAAATCGAAATTATAACTAAATAAGCCAACATCCCCAGTTTAAACTACAAAAACAAGATTTATTATTAAACAGATTAAAATACTATTTTTAGGTAAAAGACAGTGTCAGTTTTACTCATAGTTTGTACAAAAAAGAAACTAGAAATAAAATGTAGGTGGTTACACTATTATTATCAAATAGTAGCAAAATCAGTAAAATAACCTACTATGGTACAATTAATAAACTAATATTGAAATGAAACCCATAAACTAATTTAAAAAAACTACTAGAGTAATCATTATGTAAGCCTGCCTATGCTATCGATTATGATTATGATTTTGACTGACCTTGGTTTTTTAGTATTTAGAATTTTGGAAAGCAGTTTTGTTGATGGGTTTTTCTGGGTTTTTTTCTTTATGGTCTCATCAAGGGATGAATTTTTCAATGAATTTGATAAATCAACCTTCGTCCTCAAACTTCTGATCTGTATTGTTACATTATCAGTTGAGCTGTTTATGGAAGACGATAGATCGATTCGTCTCGACCGCAAAGTTCTATTCATTGGTGGAAATTCGAGCTTCTGCAGATCGGTTTTAAGTTCGATATTTACGATATTTTGAATAGGTTTTTCTTTTTTTGTTGTACTATTGTTTAATTTACTCGATTGGCGACTCTGGCGGGCCCTTTCATTAAGCTTAGGGGCTGCTTTACTTTTTGAAGAACTGGCATTTGCTAAACTTGTTTTAAGGCTTGTTTCCGTAGCCACAACTGATTTCTTGTTACTAGTTTTCTGATTTGATTTTGCGGGAGCAGTTTTCGTTGGCTTGTCGGTTTTAGTATTTATGGATTCTTCACAGCATGCATTTCTTTTGGGAGTTCTGACCTTTCTCCCTTGCTTGCTTTTATCAGCACCAGTTGTTGAATTAAGATCTTTGTTTTGAGCACTTTTAGCTTTTTTCTTAGGTTGCGATTCAGTCTTTTTATTTGTACTATTTGGAATATCTACATTCATTTTTTTATTGGTATTGTTACAATCAGTATCTGTTTTCTTTGTTGATTTAACATTTGACCTTTGTTTTGTTGTTTTAACACTTTTCTCTGTTTCTTTGTTTGGTGGTTTTTTGCATTCTTCTTTATGTGACTTTTCCTTAACTATTATTAGCTCAGGTTTTGCTTTATTCTGTTTAGGCGTAAGATAAGATTTTATTGAGTTGTTTTTACTTATGTCAAACATTTTTAATTTACCACGATTGTTTGTGGGCATTGTTTTAGACTTTATACTTTCCGATACTGAAGCTAAACTTAAATTTAGAGTTTTCCTGTTTTTGGTAGCTTTGTCCTCTTCAATGATGTTGGCTGTGTGAATTAAAACAAATATTCTGTTAAGTAAAATAAAAGTAACAAAAGTTATTACATTACAAAAAAAAACACTCACTATTGCTAATATTCTCTTTTACATCCAATGTTCTCAAGTTTGTTCGTTTCGGCGCAGGACTTTCCATATCACTTTCAAAATCCGTATCCCAAAAGGATTTTACAGAGTTGTAAACACTTTTATTGATGTGTCCTGTAAAAAGCCAAAAGTTTAGATTTTCATTCTATTGAACATATTTATCATTACATTCATCATCATAGCCCACTGCCTGCAATATCCTAACTTAACTGAAAAATTGCAGTATCCCGGGGATCGTGGGTTCCGCGTTCGCCGCGGTATTTGAACCCAGGATCCCCGGGATACGAAGCGATCTAAGCCGAACACTATACCCACTAGACCATTGAGAGAGTATCATTCAATTATTCGATCATAATATATCTAAAAAAATATTAATTACCATTCTTTCCATTACAAACTGCTTTTTTGCTAACTTCAGTAATTTTGGTAGATTTCAATAACAAATTATTTTGAGGTAGTTTTTCTACTAAAATTCTGCATTCATTGCTTGGCTTAGGTTTATTATTATTAATTTTCTTCTCTGTATCATTTAGCTTATTAACAATATTCATATTAGTATTATTTGGTTTATTGACAACATTTGTGTCAGATATTTTTTTATTAACATCAACAGCAAATATTTCTTCATCTGTATATGTGTCACTTACATCGTCATTATTACAAACAGATATTACTGAGGCTACATCCCATTTATCATCATTCATAGGATTCTTACTGCTCACACTAGTACTTATACTCGTTTTATTAGAAACATTTGTCACATTCATCCTGTCAGGGGGCACAATTTTGTGTATTAAATCTAAAAGGTTATTGTCTTGAACAATATCACGACTTAAGCAAGACTGATTTGTCACAACCTTCCTGGCTTTATGTTTCTCTCTCTGTATGGCACTATAAACATTTGTTTGGGGACTATTTACATTGATGGCATCAGTGCTTAGATTCTTCTTTTCAGTGACATCCATTTTTTGTGTGAATAATTTACGTTTGATAAAACTAGGCCTCATTGACATATCACTTGTGGAATGTTGAGTTGGTTCAGTCTGTTCTTCTGTAGTTTGTGCTTCGGTAGTAGCAGTTTGAAGATTAGAAGCTGTTGTAACATCAACTTGTGATTGAACACCTACAGGAGTCACTATTGCATCCACTAGTGGTGGTGCTGATTTAGATATCAACTTTTCCTTCATTTTGTTTGGTCCTGATTTTCTAACAGGGAATTGTGGCTTTAAGAATTCAAACTCTCCTGCTTTTTCACTATTTTTGTTATTTTCTGTAGATATTTTGCTATTTTTTTGTATTGTATAATCAATGGATCCTTTGTTAGGAATTTCTTTCAATGTGCTTTTGTTTGACTGTTTCATGGGTGAAGATAATTTGGTTCTTTTCCTGTCAGGAACTTGACTATTTTCTTCCATTTCAAGAGGCCTTTTACCTTGTTCAATATTATTTTCATTTTGAACTTCAGTGATGTGTATACTCTTTTCCCTTACAGTGACTTCAGAGAATATTTCTTCTTGGTCACTATCAGTTTCTTGGTTAACATGTTTGATGCCATGATCCTGTTTATTGTTCACTTGATTTTTTGGATTCCATACATTTGACCTCACTTGTAATCTTGGATCCCTTTCAGGGATAGCAATTGATACCATTGATTTGTTAAACCTCTGTGATGGCAAAAGATAACCACTCCTAAATCTATCTTTTTGAGACATGGGGACATTTTTTGGTACTTTAAATTCATTTTGTGCTAACATTGTTTGATTTTGTACTGCATTCATGGCATTCATTTTCACTCTGGCATTGGCGGTGGGCACCGAGAACATATTACGAAATGAATTTTGTTTGAAATTCTCTGTACAATCATTATACATATTACTATCTCTGATGGTTCTTCTAAAATCAGTAATATCAGTTCGAGTTGATCTACAACTTGACATGTTGTCCTTATATAATGCTGAGCTGGTTGATTTGCAATCATCGCTACTAATGGAGGAGTCACTGCCCTGTTCTCCTGAATCATAACCAGACTTGCGACGATATCCCCTCATAAACAATCTCAAATTTCTTCTCTTCTCTATTTTTTTTCTTATACTCCGCTTCATAAATTTATTATAAGCCTCTTTAATCATTCTCAGGTCATTTTTGTTGAATTTTACATTTTTGAATGCCAATGCTATGTCAGCAGCACTAACACTTGCATTTGAATCTGAAATTAATTAATTTAAATAATAACAAAAATACTTATTATGTTACTATGTACAATATTTGATTCAAACTAATATTATTTCTAATAAATATATGAAGATAAAATAAATGACATAACATACCCATGCTCCTCATGGACATTGGTGACCCACTTCTGCCATTGTACATAGATCTATGTGAACTCATACCTCCAGGATAATAAGAATGGTTGAAATTGCGCGGACGCATATCTGAACCACTGTACATAGAAGCGGGAGATGTTTCCCTTCGGTAATACATACTTCTTTGGTCAAAACTTTGTTCACCATACAGCTGTCTTTCAAAATTACGTGGTAAATTCATAGTAGAAGTCATAACATTATTACGAAAACTAAAATTAGTTAAATTCGTGTTATTAACACTAGGCCCTTTGGCGCTTATCATCTGAAACATACAATGACGACAGATTCATTTATCACTTACCATTATTTAAACATTGTTATTGATTACAAGCAAACGTATTAGAGCAATAGTAAAATATTTATCACTAACCGTATTCTCATTCTGAAAAGTAATAATATTACTAGGTAGAAAATCATTATCATCGCTATCAGACATTTTGGTAGTATGTTTTCTAATGCATAAAAAATTATAGTCAAAACCCAACCATTTTCCACTTCATTATAACATTTAATATTAAACACATTTTCAAATAAACAAATTAAAAATTAAGCGTCCTCAATTTTTGAAGTTTGTTGACATAACGGACGTAAGTTCTTTTTTTCATTCGTTCCCATTTTTTAACAGGCTAAAGTCATAAACTACACTGTCTCGTCATTAGTAAATTTTATTGAATGAGTGATAAACATGATAATGATGAGTGATGATAACAATGTTATGATAGATGATATATGAATGCCCTACTAGTTTCAGTAAAGATATAGGACTTTACTGACACCTTACGCGGACTTCTTGAAACAACTCAAATTGACCGTTATACCGTTTCATTTGCCAACACTTGTACATACTAGGGTTGTTGCAACATTCGCATCCGCATCCGCAAATGCGCAAATTCCGCATAGATTTGGACATCTGCATCCGCATTAATCAGTGCGGATGTTCATGCGGATGTGAATATCATGCAAGCAGCGACAAGAAAGAAATTGGGCGAGCCCGGCGATTGCCGCGAGCCGGTCGCACATGGCAATCACCAATGGGAGCGATTAGTAGTAGTGGTTATTAGGAGCGACAGTAGGAATTTAATATAAAAATAAGTAATATATTGAGTTGATTACCATAAAAATGTATATAATTAAGTTATTATTGTTTTAATTCTTCATTGATAGATTTTATTTAAATAATATCTTGAACATTCGCATCCGTGGATGTCAGCCTTCAAAACTCCGCATCCGCATTCGCATCCGCGGATGTCAGCCTTAAAAACTCCGCATCCACAGATGTACAAAAATCAGCATCCGCAACATCCTTAGTACATACTTATTCACGAACACTTATTTGTTTAATAATCCACTATTATTACATATTAACATTCGATTAAACACAAATTAGAGTGTCGGTGGCTCAATGGTGTGGACTGTTGCACGTACCAATGTATTTTTAAAATTATATGTACGCTATCCTACGCTCTTACGGTGAATTTTAAATTATTGTTATCCTGGTTGAAGTGGGGGTCTGGTGACCTGTATCACGGGTCTACAAACCTAAACAGGCACCAGTCTCCCACGAATGACACTTTTGTTTATTGTGAGAAAAATTTGTGAATTGTATATACAATTGCATTGTTATTTGTGGTGAGAAAATAAATTATTATTATACTATGCTGGCTCGTCGTTAGTATTTTTTGGTTAATTGATGAAGAAATGAGTGATAATCATGATGCAAATGTATGATAGATGAATTCCCTTTCTCCATAAGTTTCAGTAAAGATAAGGAACATTATTGGAACCCTACGTGGACTTCTAGTGAACTCTACGTGACCGTTGTTTCATTTGCCAACACTTGTTCACGAACACTTAGTGTTTAATAATAAGGCTCGTCTTTGGTAATATTGCGGGTGGTTAGAAGCTAGGGTTATCCCCTCTCCTGGTCTCTAAAATAGTGGGGACCCCTCCCTTACCCAATATTCGCTATTTTCTTTCAAAGGAGTTAGAAACTATTTTTTCTACTAAAGGGGGGTTCCGCCAAAAGGGCTGTTCGGGAACCGTTTTCTTCCGTGAAAAACGGTTACGTCTCGTACTCAAAAAACTCGACAATATAAACTTTGCAAGGTTCATGTTTTTTTTATGAACATTTTAATAGCAAAATTAATTTTAAGGAATTATTACATTTGAATGTTCCTTTATGTGTTTATTATATATATAATGTTTATTTTTTAAATATTATTTATAATCGTAATTTTAGTTCCAATGAATGTGTACAATACGAATATCTTACCTGTAGTGCGTTGTCAATGTCAAAAAAGAAAGGTTAGAACGAAAATTTGCGACAAAGGTTAGAAATTATATTTACTTTAACAGAATGACTGAAAAGTATTAGCTAGATTATCATTAATACTTTCTCAAAAATGTCGAACGTTATAAGCTTTAGTGTCAAAAGTCTCCTCCCAACCGCAAAATTTTACGTTAGACTAAACTTACCGTATATTTGCAAATATAGTAGTGGGAATGCAAGTACTACTCAAAGTGTACTTGATAATTTAACTGATTGGGAAACATTGAACAAAAAGAAAACTATCAGCAAAGCGATGAAGGCGTATCTAGAAAGGGCTAAGGAACATGATGAATTTATGACGAAACAACATCAAGAATTTAGTATAGGCAAAAGACATCTTGCTAATATAATGGGGGAAGACCCTGAAAGTTTTACTCAGAAAGATATTGATAGAGCAATCGAATACTTGTTTCCTAGTGGTATTTATGACCCTGCTGCCCGGCCACTGATGAAGCCTCCAGAAGAAGTATTTCCTGCTAGAAAAGCAGCAGAATTTGATGAAGCTGGTCGTCCACACCATTTTCTTTTCTACACTGGCAAACCTAACTTTTTTAAGCTACTTTATGATGCAGCAGATAACATCAAAGATCTTCAAAATTTTGAGGATAGGGTACTAAGGAAGAAAGCTACTCCTGATCCTAATGGTACACTTAACTTGGACAATAGTGTTTGGCTAACTAAGGACCAACTTGAAAAAATACTAGTTGAAAAAATTCTTGACATAGAATATGACAACTTTAAAGTGGTTATGGAAAGGCTGGTGTCATTGCCATATTCATATAGGTACAAGGATTTCATAGAGAAGTTCCGGAAACCCCTTTCATCCCAGAGGTTTGCATTGGAAATTCCTAAGCCAAGTTATGATAATGATGGCCGTGCATATGTAACAACTTATGAATGTCTCAGAAAGAATGCAAGAGGCGATGTTACTATTCGTTCACCTGGTACAGGAAAGATAACAATAAATGGCAAAGACATTACATATTTTCAAGATGTGCAGTCAAGGGAACAAGTTATATTTCCATTGATTTTTACTGAAATGCATGACCGTGTGGATGTAGAATGCAATATTGCTGGTGGTGGTCCATCAGGACAGTCAGGTGCTATAAGGTGGGGTATAGCCTGGGGTTTACGTAGTTTTGTAGACAAGGAAATGCTGGAGAGAATGCAAGTTGCTGGGTTACTAACTCGTGATAATCGTCTAAGGGAACGAAAGAAGCCAGGGCAACCTGGAGCAAGAAAGAAGCCAACATGGAAGAAGAGATAAAATTATTTCAAATATTTTGTCATTTTAGTAAAATAAATTGTAGTTTCATTAATGTATTTTTTAATATTTACTTTTTATTTCTGTAACTTTTTTTCATAGACTTTTTTCTGCCACCAATTTTCTTTTGGAACATTTGGTTCTTCCTCTCTTTGTTATATATTCTTTTCTTCATAACAGATTTCAGTTCCCTCCTTTCTTTGCGTGGCTCAATATTATCAGTTTTATTGAAGAAAGCCAAGCCCTCTGAAAATACAAAAAAAAATAGGAATGTATGATGTACAAGTTTAAAATCACTATTTAAACTTACAATAGAGAAAGCTTGAGTTGTAACTAGATTTCATTGATTTTATTAACTGTGGTCTGAGGCCTTGGAACACTCTGTTCTGGAGTTTGTGTCTGCGCATTGGACCGTCTTGCTTAGCGTAGCGTAAGAAGCTCTCCAGTCCAGTGAATTGACAATAAGTCACATATATCAGCAATGGCGGGGAGATAAAGAGAATGTCGATCGGACCGGCATATATGTAGCAAATTGTCGAAGACAGATTGCTGATTTTACCTATCTAGCTTTTAATTCTACTAAAGTTTTGAAATATAAATTGACTAGTGAAATAGAACGGAGTTGGGAACCTGGTTTAGACTTTGTATACCAAGCCTATAATCATATTTGAATCAATTATTCATAGGATGTCAGTTATTATTATTGAAAATCTGCTTACCTATGAGTCTGGTATCAAACTTCGAGAAAAACAAATTTTCTTTCCAAACTGCTTTAGTTTCTGCAGGCTTTGAGTTCTGTATGTTATCATCTTTCTTAAGTTCTTGTTCTGGTTCTTCCTCAGAGTCTGATGAGTCATAAACAAAGGGATTTTTGCTTGCGGGTTCTAACGGATTTTTTACTTTTGCTTGTTTTGGCTTTTCCAGAGGTATATAACTCGTATCATGTTCTGGAACTTCTGAAAAAAAAAGGACTTGTTTAGAGCCTTCCAGTCTTAGCCATGCATGATATGATTTCTGTAGGCATTAAATATTATTATCATAATTGCTAACACAATTCTGTTTATCATCAACATACCTTTAACTTGCTCATGACTTTGGCCAAACAAACTTCTTAAACTGAAACTGCTTGGTTGTTCTAAGGCCTCTTTTAGTGTTTCACTAACATTATAAAATTGCTCCTTAGAAACCTGTACTTTTTCCACTTCAGTTTCAGCATTGTCTGTGTGTTGCTCTGATTGTTTTTCTTTTTGTTTTTGCTTTTTTGATTTTTTTGTAGTATCTTCTTTTGTTTCAGCGATTGGTGCAAAAAATTTAGCATGCTCTGGTTGTGTTGGGTCAAAACGGAGCATACCTAATTTAGATCTAAAATAAAAAAATATAATAGTTATTGTGAAGTGCAAAATTAAAGGTAATTAATTAAACTTTTGATATGTCATAACTATATGTTAGTTTAAGTAATATAATATTGAAAGTAAAATATTATGTTAAATATCCAAGGACAAAGGGTCTAGCAGGATCTCCATAGAATAACTGCACTCACAGGGAATGAAGGATTTTTAACTTTCATAAATTGTTTTTCATCTTAAATAAAGAATAATGGGGGTGGCAACCCTTAACAAAATATTTTTTTTTCTAAGCACCTATAAGAAGATTTAGAAGCATTTAGAAGATATCTTACAAATTAATAAAATCTATCGATTACTACTTGTATGTGTTCTTATTTTAGAACTTTAAATGTAACAGCTAATTAATTAACAAATGAACTCCCCTTAGTTAAAGTTCCGAAGATACTGGCAGCGTTACCCCTTTGAATCGCTTACTAATTCTTTGACCAAGGTAGCTGCCAGATCTCTGGTCTCCAGTGATGTCGACTAATCGTTTGGAAATTTATTTCAAAAGCTTAATAGCGCTAGGGCCCGACCAAGGGTCTCAACACCCAATGGGACAAAGTCATATTCAGAGCCTAGACCCTGTATTATCGCTGCCAGTATCTTCGGAACTTTACCTAAGGGGAGTTCTTTTAATTTATTTATTTAGTTAATATATTATTTATTTAGTAATATTTTATTTTTAAGGTTTTTAGTTTGTTGTTAGTGTTTTTATATTGTAAGTTTAATTAGATGAGAAATACTGTACTGCATTTATTATATTTTTTTGAGAAAAAAAAAATTACAAAAAAGATATATTGTTTTGGTTGGTGTCACTTTAGGGGTTGGTATAAAAAACCACCCCTAAAAATATTCTTCTCGTTTTTGACAGTTAATAATATTTCGAAAATTATTAATAGTCATATCTATTTAAGTTTCATGAAGATAAGAAAAAAGGATTTTCGCTAAGGGTTGTCACCCCCATTATTGCCATAACATAGGCTTGAGGGGAGTTTAATTGAGCGTATTAAACTCCCCTCACGCCTTTTTACGCCATTTAGGAAAGGTAAAAATCCTTCATTAGATGCGAGTGCTGTTTTTCTATGGAGATTCTGCTAGACCTTTGTTACACAGATTAATTTTTGAAGATGAATAAATTAAAAAATATAGATAACCTTGTTCTTTTTGAGTCTGATTCTGTTGGTTTTGCTTTGATAGCAACTCCAAGAACATTTTGTAAAATATTCAGTTGCTTGGATTTTTCATCTGCTTCTTCTAAGTCAACACGGTCATCATCATCTGCATTCTGGATTTGTTCCTCACCATCAGATGGACCATCTTCAATAAACCTTTCATCTAACACAAACCTCTTGTCTGATTTATATCTTGACTGCAAATCTAAAACCTTTTATGTATTGTATAGTTTAACATGTTTTGATTTTTTCTGTATTCAAATCTAGTAGGTATGTAAAATAAGAAATTAGTATGTTAAATACCTTTTGTCCTTTTTTGCCTTCAAACTGTTTCTTGATTTCAAAATTTACATCATTGTCACTCTCATCATCTTCAAACAAAGTATTACTTTTATTATTTACTGATTTTGTTTCATTATTTTTAAAGCCATTGACTGTTTTACTTTCAGGCTCCTCTTCTGAAAATATTAATTTTTTATTTTGCACTTTGTCCTGGAAACAAAAGTTTATTAAGAATAATCAATATAACTTGACTTTGTTTTGTCATTAAAATTCAAATATAATAAAAAGAAACATACAACACCAACTAATCCAGTTTTGATTATCATTTGTTTCTCTTTGAATTCCTGCCTCTTCCTTTTCATTGATTCTATTCTCTTCTTATCAGAATCAGATTTCTTTTTATCTTTCTCTGTTACATCATTTTCTTTCCTTTGGGGATCATTTTGTAAATTATAGTTAGCATGAGTTTTCTCATTAGGTTTTAAGACTCTCACAGAATTGTTTTCTATAGGCTGATGATCTTGCTTTCTCTTTCTGGGGTTCAATTTCTCACCCAATTTTAAAACAGGATTCTTTATAGGAAGATCTTCAATATGTTCATTCTGCAATTGAGTTATATCAGTAAAATTAAGCAATCCTTTTTTCATGTAAGTATTGTTAGATACAAAAGTGGTTCCAAAATGTAACTATTATTTTAGCGAGTAATACTAAAAGTATTGAAACATTTATTTTATAATTTCACTGTCTTCAGAAAAAAAAAGAAATATATTTATTTGGAGCACAATCAAATGTCTAATAACTTGTGTAAAACACAAGTTGATCTTTCTTTGTGTACTATGTATTTTAAAATGAATAGTGCATATATTTGTCATAATGTTTACCTTTTGAGTTTCTTTCCTTTGGGCTTCAGCTCTTTCTCTTTGTAATCTCTCCAGGAAACTTTCACGGGCTCGGGTGACATACAAACGACTACCATTGAAGTCCACATTGGAAAAATGCTTTATGCCTGGAATACATTTATTAACATCTTTTTTTACAAATAATAGAATTAGAAGCATTTTTTAATAATAAATGGACAAGCACAAAATATAAATTAGGAAAAGTGGGTATAGTAGATCTTCATCTGTTACTGAATTTAAATGAAGAGCTAGCTTTCACCCAGTTTGGGAGCAATTCGAATGGTGTATTATTTAATTCATAATATGAAAAAGACATTTATTTCTTATATCAAAACTTTGACCTTAGTTTTTTTTTACATATTAATAAGAAAGAATAAAATAAAATTATCCAAATTATTAAGGCGAACTTACAGGACTCTATTTCATAGTGTGTTCCAGATATAGTTACAAAAGCAAATTTCTTTTGGGCACTATCCGCATTTGATTTGCTTTTTAAGTCCACATTGATTATTTGACCATATGATGAAAAAGCTGCTTGTAGTTCATTTTCATTGATATTGTCAGGTACGTTTCCAACAAATAAGCGTGTTTGGGAAGACATTGCACATAGGTTTTAATTTGATAAAAGCATAAATGATATTATGATACCTATTTACATTGACACATGATGAAATTTAGGTTATGTTTTTGAAATGAATGATTTTGACAAATGACATGCCTTACTTTTTATTTTTTTAGTATTTGTTCCATTTGGATCAGGCTAATAAGGCCATAGACTATACTGCCTCGTCATTAGTGTTTATTTATTTAGATTAAATTAGCGGTGATCATGATAATAATGAGTGATAATGATAAGTGATGATGATGATCATGATATGTAGATGAATTCCCTCCCTTTCCCATAACCTTCAGTAAAGATGTGGGACTTTACTGAAACCTTCGTGGATTTTTTGAGAGAACTCAAAGTGACCGTTGCACTGTTTTGTTTTATTTGCCAACACCCGCAGCCGTTCACGAACACTTTTTCACACTCGTGGTTTCAAATTCTGTTGGGAGATCGCATACTGAAAGTCACTTTGTGAGATATTTCATAGTTTGATTAG
The DNA here is from genome assembly GCA_019425675.1 of Leucinodes orbonalis. Lineage (NCBI taxonomy): Eukaryota > Metazoa > Arthropoda > Insecta > Lepidoptera > Crambidae > Leucinodes > Leucinodes orbonalis. Next base: position 58,510 of record PQWD01012258.1, read on the forward strand.
GACATTGCAGGCTGAATCAGCTGATCGTCCGATAAAGATGATTCCATTTTCGGACAGCACGTTAAGCCAGCGGGACAGTCCCAGCTACAAGAGGGGATTAGTATACTTATGTCAGTCCACTATTAAATATAAATGTGCCCACTGCACTGTCCTGTTCTATATATAAGAAGGTCCTCCGTTAGTTATTCTTAATCTGACTTAAACATTAGTATTCTTCAATTCGCGGATTGGTGAATAAAATGTGACTGAGAAGGCATGATAGACTGATCTCGGGTTTAAATTATTACGGCCATTCCGGATACGAGGAGTTATCATGAAGTAGTTCGTTCTGGCTCTTTGCGATGCCCGTTATACTGAGGCCATACGGCTTCCTTGTAATGCACAACTTTTAACACGCCAAAACAGCCAAATAATTGCGTTACATATGGTAATACACCTGGAGTTAACGCCCATTGTCGAGATAAATGGCATTTACCGTTAGTGTGGCCCTAGTATTAATGAGTTGAGAAACTAAGCGACAAAGGTTTCTATAAGGCTGTAGTATAGTTCCGGTCGAGCTAGCCCATTGTGCCTAAGCATGAATCTTCCATACATTGCACATTCAGTATAATGTTTCAGTTTTCACACATGTTAAACAAAATGCACTTCAAAGGTTTTTTTTAAGTACCAAAGTGAACAGGACGGTCAGGACGCTCACCTGATGGTAAGTGATACGCCTGACCATGACAGAGTAGCATTGAAGAATACCAACTGATAAACAGTTATTATTCTCCATCAATGCTGTACTGCGCCCGTCACCCGAGACAACAGATGTAATGTCTCTTATATCCGATAATTTCACTATAATAGCTACAGTACCCTCACCTCGAAACACAAAAGTGTATAGCACTCTTATTTCACGATATCTGGCACTGCCTACCTACCTAGACGACTTCGGTAAGGAAAAAGGAAACAATCATTAAGTAATATAAAATCTATTGCCACAATCGCATAACACAAATGAACAACTTAATTAATACTGTGTCACTATTCGCCAGGTAGAGCGTGTTGCAAGTGTCCGCACTAACTTAAATATTATAAAATCATAATTCAAGATGTTACATAGAAAGTTTAAAAATATAGTTGAAATCAGTTCTGAATAAATAATGTCAACAAATTTTTAAGTACCCCATATTTATGAGCAGCCATTTTAAAATAGATTTTGCTAAACCTACATAGCTAGTATGTTGGTCACAAATATATCTGGATCTAAAAAACATATTTCCATTCAAACAAGTAAGCCTCCGCAATAAAATGTTTCAAGTAATTTATACTCTAAGGTACATATTTTTGCCATAATAAAAAAAATGGTTCATGGATCCTGCCGGATCCGGCTACGGTAAGAACGCAAGCTGTAAAAATTATATGGCGGCTTAGGAAAGGCAGTGGACGTTATTGCGGTATACTATAAATATGGTCAACTAACTTCTTTTGCAATTTGCCTGTTAAGTTAGAATATAGACAACCTCTGGAAAACAAATACGCATTGCAATCTTTAGTAAATGAGTATACATGTTTTTGATTCTTTGTAATTTGGTTATGTAGGTATATACAGACATAGTAAGACATTAATTTTCAAGATGCTCGTTATTTAGTTTAATGAAACTTCTCACTTTGTGAGTTATATTGGATCAGGTTTAAATAAGAATGTTCTAGAAGTGAAAATAGTGAAGACAAGTCCACCCAGGACGAAAATTTTCCCCTTAGAAAATAAAAAAAACCCTTCTGATTTGACGTTCCTACTCAAAATAATGAGTACCATGCAACGGACACACCCTACAAAAATTTTTCAAGAATAATATAAAAAGGGCGGGCAGCTACGACATTTTTTTTTTTGCTAAATTTTTAATGATGTGCTACATTACTGTCTATTTACAAAGTAGGTAAAAATAGTGAGATACACTTTAATACGATTGTACCTAATGTTGTGTTAATAATGCACTTTCTCAACAAACCGACTGTTTGTTGAGAAAATGCATTTCAGTGATATAAAAAAAGGCAGAATCCGTTTTAAATTACTTTGAGTTGGCATAATGCTGATTTGTACAAAGTTTTTAAAATACACGAGAATTTAAAAAATGCCTTCTTACTTCTCTTAACAGTTCAAAAACCATATTTAGTATACCAATAAAGAAGTATGTTATTAAAGATCCCGACATATTTATAAACAGTTTGTAAAATTACAGGAATTATATTATGGATTTACATTAAGAAATACATTTTCATATACATACATATATATTATACATGGATTGATTATTCTTTAGGATAAACCTTATATTATAAAGATATACTTTCTGATTATTTACATTTTATTATACAATTTTAAGAATGATATCAATTAATAAATATTTATTAAACTGAGAAACAAAAATAATGATAATGTCAAAAGCGCCATAGAACGACGCAATCGAATGCTATCGGTAGAAAATATGTATACAACCTCTAGTCTATAGTTGAAAAGGCACAGCTAAGAGTTAAGAAAAAGTATTGTCTTTATAGAAACGCCATACAATACTGTTAAGACACACACGATAAAGTTATAACCACACTACTTAAATCAGGGACCATTACAAATAATATGACATATGAAGCAGCGTTATTAATTAATACATGTAGTCCACCATCGTAATTTAACTAATGTGCTATAACGGTTTTAGACTATTTTACAAAATAAGATCAGTAGTACCTATCACTTGACTCTTTTATAATTAGTAACAGTTATTATTGCGTGTTTTCTTACGTTCATCAAGAAAACACGCAATAATAGCAATTCTTTATTAGAGTTAATTGTGACGATATAATTTCATATTACATATTTTCTTATCCCATTGACTGCCCAGAATCCAGACACAATTAAAAATATAGGGTTTGTGATGGGCAGCCAAAGGGTTAAACACACATTACAATCATTATTAATGTCTGTGTGTGTCATTTATTGCACTAACGTAAACTATAATACTAATTGAAAAACAAATAACGAACTTTATATATAATGTTGGATTTTTACTCAAATAATTGAAATATATTTAGATGGTTGTAATTTTTCCTAATTAAATTTGAATGTAAAGTCTGTTTCACGAAAGAAGTCCGCAGACGATGCGCCACTGTCGCCAGACGGAATGATACTAGTACTGAAAAAAATATTGACCTACTTTAAATTTAAGGATAACTATCAAAAAACATCTTTAATATTTAAATATATTAAGTTTAATATTGTATACCATAAAGAAACAAATACATTTTAGATATGTTGTCATTTTGTATTTACTCTTAAACCGGAGCAGTTGCATATATTCAAAAGACAATTTAAATACCTATTTTTCATACATTAACCTATTATGTTTCAGTTATGGTAATGTATGATTGAATATTGTTTTAAAAAAATAGAACCTAATTATAAATACAATAAGGATTATATGATAAAAAATACTTTCACGTTTTTTTTTCAATAAACTGTTATGCATCAAATTCTAAGTAATAAACTTTGACATACGTATCTATCGAATAACAATTTAAAGAAACAAACAGTATTCTATTATATTATAAAAAAAAAATCTTTCAGTAATAAAACAGTTATTCCATAAGAAACAAAACAACGAAAAGTAAAAAAATATATACTTATTTTCTAATTTGAGTTGATTATTAAGCACAGATATTATTATCAATGAAATGAAACTTCATATGCTTTATCCATTCATATCCATTAGATATTACGGATTAATTCACTTATACCAATGAAATGAAAGATTTGTTCAGTTTAAATCACAAGCCATTAATCGAAGACAATTTGTGCTTCTTAAGGAGCTTACTTTCAAAATATTTAGTAATAAATTAAGACTTTTTTTATGATCAAGTGCAATTTCGTAAACTCACGTGATCTCCCTTTTTTCGTCTAAGATCAATCTCCTAAAAAAGGCTGAGTTCTCGCGAGGACGAGATTACATTTCTAGAACGGAACGCATTAAAGATGAATTTTATCAGATGCCGCTTTCTTACTTTCTTATGTTGCTTGTAAATTACGAAAATTATAGTAATTTTATTTAATTAGAGATAGCGAATTCCAATTACATCTTAATTATCGTTAAATGTTGTCTCTTATAATAAACTAGACAGTTCAAAAGTAAACCTCCAATCAAATCGGCAAAAAATATTAATATGGCAACTCTGAAAAGTACCCATTATGGCGGCGAGGCTCTTGCAAAAGTGGATGGTTAGTATTAAATCACCTTGATTTATTATTCCGCTTACAAGAACGCTTTTGCCATAAACAAAATATGTTGAACCAAAATTTTTTCCAACTTTTGGTAACATGAAATATCCATATAAGGCTTTGATGCACCTTTAAACTCACCGAAATCTATTACAACAAACAAATTCTTAGAATTGGCAAACGACAATATGGCCGGTCTGTCAAATTTAGTTCCACAAATCGCCGCGAGACTTGTTTCGTGAAACAGACTCTACCTACAAACTATCTAAACTGCATCCATAAAAACTATGTTGGAATGATGGTTTCTAATTTATGGTTAACACATAATTGGTTTCGCTTAATTCATAAATGCTTATATTTATAATAGACTAGGAATAACATAGGGTGTTCACTCGACAAACACGGTGCACAAAACCACACGACAGGTTTCTTAAACAAGTACTATTGTGGTCAGTAATAATGTGATGATAATTCTATGGTCACCACGTAACACCAGCATACAAAAAAAGCAAGATTATTTAATGCGGTAAATATAAAAAATGTGAATAGTATGCGGTTATTGATAATTAAAATGGTTTTGAAACTGTTACGTTCATTAATTATAGAAAAAAGTAATTAATAATCTTTGTAAATGTATCTCAGAAAAGTTCAGGTTATTTTTTGTAATGACTTATCGCTTTTGGCCGCGGGTGGCCTTCACAGCTTCACCGGGTAAGAGGCGAGCGCAGTTAGCTCTCAGCCTTAGATAAAAATAAACTAACTAGGTACACAATCTCACTCAAAGTGTCCGCTGCAAAAGTCTGCCCATCGATCAGTTAGGCAGAATTTTCATTCATAGTCACGCTACATAGTAGTATGCTCGTGCTTTCGATTTTGTACCCTTTTGATGACGCTTTAAGGTCAAAATTGTAATTAATAATTTTATGTTATAAATATAAAAATAAATAAACATGTGTCAAGCGGCTCGGACATATTTTGGTTGACATTTCTGCGTGATTGTGCATCTAATTAGTTTATTATTTGTACACTCTAACAGAGATTTTGTTACAAGGAGATCATAATGATAATACAGTCAAAAACACTATTAACTTTGTAATAATTATACTAAGATATTTTTATAAACTTTACACCTTTTTAGAAGCCTTTTAGTTCAGAACAAGTGTAGGAAAACAGTTTTCTGTGTCTTATAAGTTATAACACTTTATTTGATACCAGTAATATTATATGTAAATATTTATTGATGTAATGCATTTTTTTTTTAATAAATATTTTTCAATTACTTAGTAAAGGTATTTTAAAAATCACTACTTACATAATAAAATTGTATAAACCGTTTTCAAAATCTGAGTGAAAGCTATTGTTATTATTTTGTGCCATATCCGTTCGTCATTAAGTCTGTTAATATTTTAGTATTTCGAGTCAAATTTAAAGATACAAATTAAATTATCTGCTATTTGTGATTAATGTAGAAACAAAACATTAATAACTTTTTCTCTTAGTTAACTGCGCTAAGCTGTACTGACCGCTTGTATATTCTATTCTGTAACATAGTATAATAGTGTATAATGTACTCTAATTCCTATGATACTAGGTTAGAAATAATTACAAATATAACAATATTTCGTCCAATCAAGGGATAAAATTATGTATATGCAAACGTACGAGCGCTCGTATACGCGAAGACCGCAGTCGCTACGTTGGCTCATCAGCCGACATCAGTGCTTCGGATTGCTCATCCAACTCAGAAATGTTTCTCATTGATCTGTGGGAAGAAAACATGAAAAATAAATATCCACTGACGCTCACACAGCGCCATCTAGCCCCATATTAGGCGAGGAGTTTGTAGTTAGGGTACTACACAACTGATAAACATACTTATATATATTTTTTGTAAATACATACATATTATACATAGAAACTCTCAGACCATTACAAACAGATATGTTCATGCACCCAAATGTACTGTCCGGGGATCGAACCCAGAACCCTTGGTGTAGTAGTCGAAGTCTCGACCATTACATCAAATGGATCGCCAAATGAAACATGAAATATATACTTCGCAGAAAAACGTAAGTTCAGTTTTATATGCCTGTTAAAAGTTTTCACTTATAGTTTGTAGCGATCAAGAAGGTAATTTTTACACTCTATACGAAACGATTTTGGCAATGTGTACTTACGGCAATAGGCGACGGACACTCAGTCCCAGCGGCTCCATGTCGACAAAAAGCATTAGGGCGTGTTCGCATGAAAATTTTGCCGAGGCGAGCGTGCTATTTTCTATGTACAGATTTAATGACATGTGCACACGTCCTTAAATTAATCTACTAGAACTTAAACTTTAGGGCATGTACACACGGCCTAAATTTCATTCATTTAGTATATACTCACGGTAATAACCGTCGGGCTCGCACTCGTGGCGGGTCCCATACGGCCGCGGCCCATCCTGCAGCGGCCAATAAGGCCGCGGCCCCACTCCAGGCGGACACACGACCTCGGTACATCTCAACACACGCCGCCAGTGGCAGGCATAAACCTAGCGTGCCAGATGCTGTCGCTGGCGACGTCCACGACCGGCCCCTGTATATGGGGGGGTAACATAAGTCTCATCATCATTATCAGTGTATATGCCGCAGCCATCTGGTTAAATTAGGCAGTTAATTGCAAACCTAGGCCGTTCGTTAAACGCGGGCATTCAATTAAATAGCTGAAGATCAACTAGCCATGTCGTTGACCGCAAGGTGAAACCAGATGGCCGAACGATGTTTAATAATCATTTAAATTTTTACTTTTAATTTAATTTTACTTATAATTGCACAAAAACAAGAGATAATCAACCATAAAATTCACTGTTTACGCTGCTGGCGCCATATTTATTTAGATCACTACTAGCGCTGCAGTGGAGAAAAGCAGAACTAAATTTGAATCAATTGGTTGAGCCTTGATCAGTCATTTCGAAAAGGCTAACTGTGAACACGCCAAGTTGTTAAACGTTGAGTAATTATAGTTCAAACAACTATCGGCCTAGGCATACAGTTGGATGCCGGCGTTTAACGAACGGCCTAGGCATCCAATCGGATGGATTATTTAACCAGATAGCTGCATAATATATAGAACAATAAAATAATGCCTGCTCGGACACATGGCAGAACAAGCCTAAGACCTTTTGACCAACAAATTTATATTTAAAAGTTTTCTTTTATGCTTACCAATATCTTATCGAATTTTAGAAAATATATGTACGTTATTCTACGCTCGATATAATGAGCTGATGATGACGATGAACCATGCATGTACAATGATATTCTGTATATATAAAGGTAGATACACCACCCGTGCTCAAAAACGAACCGCCGAAGAGGTACAGTTTGTACTCTTTTGTTTAGATAAATGTACGCTCATAGAAATATGTGTATGTGTGCTATCACTGCATTCGGAACACTTTTTTTGTGAGCATATCACGAATCTATACTTTTTTACATCATTGGGCATGTAGGTATATCACTTACAGCAGCCACAGCGACTCGATAACCAGCGGTCCCAGTGCAGCATCAGCCAGCAGCCATGGCCAGGCTTTGGGGGAGGGCAGTTCCGCCCGTTCCCCCCCACCAGCCGCCAGGGCCACACCACCCGCCCACGCTGCCAGGCCACATACACACCCCACCAGACCTGGTACCAGATATAAACTAAAATACACTAATAACTTTTGGGATTCCAAACACATACAAAATGTATATCCTCAGAGATTGGATTTAGTAGGTGGTAGACTCGATACTGAGTCGTCTAGGTCGGTACCACCGCAGTGCCAGATATAGTACCGTCAAAGTATTGTGCACTACTGTGTTTCGGGATGAGGGCACTGTAGCTAGTGAAATTACCGAGTATAAAATACCTAACATCTGTTGTCTCTAGTGACGGGCGCAGTGAGCCGTTGATGGAGAATAATAACTGTCTGTCAGTTGTTGATTTTTTTCAATGCCGCTCTGTCATCACTTACCATCAGGTGAGCGCCTAGACCATCCTGTACACTTATAAAATAAAAAAAGATTCACATAGCGCCATCTAGCTCTCAACTATGAAAACAGCCTGTAGGTAGTGTTTTTTCCGTGCCTTGCACTAGCTTCTATAACTGCGCCTTTTGCTAGCTGTTAGATGTTACAATCAAGTAATTCGGAGCTGGGAAATCAGTTAAAGTAATCCGATTTATCCCCAATCGAGACATTTTTACTTCAAAAAAATCAGTGTTTAACTCACCAACGAGTAACGGAGAGTTAATTCCGTCCCCCTTTCTCAGCTCTTGACGGAAGAGCAACAGATGGACGGCGTACGTCACCGCCGAGCCGAGAGCGGCCAACACCGCCTTCCAATTGCTGGAGTGGCTTTCTGATATAGCAAGCACCACCTGAGAATTATCGACGGTATTTTTATTACAAAAAAGTATACAAACAGGCAATTCTCTTTTTTTGGTTGGTTTATGCTTTTTACATACTACGCACACTGTTTTGATAGTTAATTTAACAACAACAATTGAAAAATTTGGTAAAAGGAAATTGCACCCTAAGTATTGTAATTTCTATTGCCACGATACCCATTAACTCAAAAAGTAGCTTTTTGAGTTAATGGGTATCGTGCTAACCAGTTGCTAAATATTTATAACATACAATGTTAAAGTTATGAAAATATATTTTCGAGCTAGCTTTAGGCTACTTTTTCATTAATTCAATTCGCGCCACAGATTAATAAGATACATTTGAATATTATTGTCATAAAAAAAAAATTCTTAGTACAGTATATACTTACCAGTCCAGCAGCAGTGAGCAGGACAGCAATACATTTAGACAGGGAAAACCTATCTGACGGTAACTGCGCGAACACAGCGCCGAAAGTGAGCGCCAACGACGCTGTAGTCGACGTGTATATATTGGCAGAGCTCGCCGTTCCGTATAGAATACTAAGTCTGTATAAGTAGTTTGATATGAACCACTGAAATAAAATAATAATAAAATGGTTTATTGCTCCCATAATACGCAATGCAAATAATATGTCGGTATTATATACATTTAAATTGGGTTTATTATACATTTAAATTGGGTTTATTTGTGTTGTATGTTGGAAAATAATTGTAATGAATTTTAGTATAACATATTTATAACAGGTAGTTTTGCGATTGATTTATTAAAAATATATATAAGTCTGTTTATCAGTTGTTTCTTAACATAATTGCAAGCTTCTCGCTTAATATGGGACTAGATGGCGCTGTGTGAATGTCAGTTGATATTAACTAGGTCGTAGATTCGGTACTGAGTCGTCTAGGTATTTGTCACCCGAGACGCCAAATATTAAGGCTCGTATTCTAGAACGAGACTCAACGTTGATCTCTACTTAAATTATGTTAGAAAGGGATGGCGCTATTTATCGTATAGAGCGCTATCCTTTTCTTACTATATTCAAGTTAAAATCAACGCTTGAGTCTCGTCCTAGAATACGGGCCTAGGTCTCTTATACGCGGTAATTTTGTTAGCTACAAAGCCCTCAATCCGAAACACAGAAGCGCAAAACATTTCTATTTTACAGTACGATATCTGGCTCTGCAGTGTTACCTACCTAGACAATACAGTACCTGTTAGAAGCAGTGGCGTACACTGAGATTATGAGTAGGGTATGCAAAGTGGGTGAAACTTATCGCAAAAACAATACATGATTTTCATTTTTGTCAAATTGAGTGCTGATGACATCATATCGCCCATGTTTTCAAATCTGTAGAGGATAATAAGTTGGAATCATTTAATATGTTGGCGATTTGCAAGGTCGTCTGGACGCACAGGGTATGCTTATTTCCATGTCATTGATTTGCCTATGGATAAGTTTAAATCTCATATTAAAACCACTTTAATGAAAAAAGGTTATTATGATATAGAAGATAACCTAAAAGATAAAGATTGTTGGACATGTTGATTCCACGTCTGCACCATTATTATTTTATTACATTTTTATTGTTTCTGTATGGTTTTCGAAAGTTTTTTATATATAATTTAATTCGATTATTTTCTTATTGGGCTTGTATTAAAGGAACTTTTATATAAATAATTAATACGTTTTATAGACAAATATATTGTATGCACACATTTTTTTGAAAAGAGTGACTACTGAGTTTCTTGCTGGATTCTTCTCAGTGGACAACAACAGTCCGAACCAGTGGTAGAATCAAATTTGACATTCATTAGTGTTCTCTATCGACCCATATTGAAAAATTATATTTTCATTTTTCATATATGGAGTGTACGCCACTGGGTGGCAGATGACCGGGAATGATTTCAAATTGTTTACCGGTATACTAAACAGTAGTGCGAGTTTTAGATGCCGCCTAGTGGCAGCGGCGGCGGCCCGCCGTTGGGCGTACTCCGTGGCCCGCACTGAAGCCGCCCACGACAGCCGCGCCAACAACGCCTCGCCCGCCATCGCGGCTGACATGACTCGCACCTGATCGTACAACAAAGTTATTTTAATAATTTTAAGACGCAGCCATCTAAGGGATACCCGCCACCTCTTAAAACAGTGTTACAATAATATTACTTCGTCTTTTCTGGTAAAGAAATGCTGATGTATCATAATAACAATACTGTTTTAAGAGATTGTGGTTACCCCCTTGGTCAAATTAGCCATCTAATTGGACACCGTTCGTTAAACACCGGCCATCAATTAAATGGCTGAAGAACAACTAGTCATGTGGTAGACCGCAATGTTTAACCAGATGCCTGAACATAGTCATTTAGTTTTATTGGGCACACATATTTAATCATTATTTTGACTATTTAACACTTTGATTTTACTTATAATTGTACAAAAGCAAACCATAACATTGACTGTTTACGCTGCGTGCTCCATATTTATTTTGATGACTACTAACTCTGCAGTGGAGAAAAGCAGAACTAAATTTGAATCAGCCTTGATCAGTCATTTCGAAAGGGCTAAATTTCAATACGCCAAGTTGTTTAACGTAGAGTGATATTAGTTTAAAAAACTATCGGTGTTCGCATACAGTTGGATGCCGGTGTTTAACGAACGGCCTAGGCATCCAATTGGATGGCTAATTTGACCAGATGGCTGCGACATATTAAAAGCTTCTTTTATACTTTTTTAATGACAATACATGGGTTTGAGATGTATAGGAAGAATGAAAGAAAATCATTAATTTGATTCAGAGAACAATAACAAAAGGGACAATACAACCAACATAGAAAATTAATAATATAAGGAAAAAAGATTAGATAAAAATCTAAAAGAAAAAAGGGTTGATAGCAAAAAAACATACATTTGAGGTTAAAGGAGCGTTAGCTTAAGTTGTCATGTGTCATTTGCAGTCCTGCATTGGGTTATTGAAATCAGTGACCACCAGAGCACTGGTATATTCTGAGATAGCCCAAATGAAGTACAGCACAAAAATAGGGAGACGGTCCAGATTGTTAGTGGTAATAATGAAATACCTCAGCAACTTTGTTGAACCGCACGGCTCTGGGAGCTGCATCATCACTGTCTGTCGTTTCACCTGCTCGAACAGGAACAAATGTGGAATCACCCTAAAAATATAAATAACCACATAAATATTGAGATAGTTTACACAGAAACAAATAACTCTATAAATATTAATATGTTTAAAAATTAAAAAAAAAGAAGTATTCTTCTTATCATGTAAATAAAATAATTAGAAAGTGTATGAAAGCCATGCTTCATCAGTAGTTATAGTGACCATAGTGATACCACAACTTTACATAAAAACAATGTGTAATAACCCCACACCTTGATTTCAATCAAGTGAATGTGGTTACCAAAGGCCAAGAATTCTCCATACCCCAGATTTCTTTTTTCTTTTTTATGGTTTGCAACAACATTAGAATTGTTTGGATTGATTTATTATTGATTGATATTAGAACCAATCAACTTTTAAGGGTTAATTAGCTTTGAACCCCAGGAATCCAGATACAATACAAAATCTATTGTTTCTTTCGCCTTTAGGTGTCATATGCATTCAAAGGGTTTAAATGCAACGAGCCCAAAATACCACTGAAGGGTTAGGCCTTCATAGACAGCATTATTTAATTATTTATGTCAAATTTAATTACATTGGTAATTAAATTTGTTTATTCATATGTAACTAGTTGAAGAAGTATACAATTATGAATTACAAGGACAATCAGAAGTGCTTAGTTACAAATTAACCATTCGTGTTTGTGATTACATTTTAATTAAACATTTACAAGATAATGATTTATACTTCAAGCATTCATTCATAACTATATATGAACTGTTGATAATATATTTGATAATCATAACAATGATAACAATATCTAATAAATAAATGTAAAATTAATAGGAATAATCAAAGGTTTATAAAGACAAGTGTTAAATTTATATGTCAAAGAGAAATTATAAATATTAAAATAATGCCCGATTCTATATAATTTATAATCAAAGTAATGGTTAATTTAACAAGTAGTATATGATAAAGATAATGTTACTTACCAAACTATTAGTGGATTCACTGAAATAATTATTTTCCTCATCAGTTTCAGCTGGTGGTTCTAATAATTGCTAAAAAACAAAAAAATTAGTAAGTAAAGAAATATTTAAATTTTGTTTAGATTTGATACTTTGAATAAATCTGTTTGAATTAGTATGTTCATTTTAGCTTATTAAAACCATTGAATAATACTCACAGTGTAGTCTCCAGGACGACAAGGGTCTCTAGTGGGTGGTGTGAAGCATAGAAATAGTAGATAAACAAACAACAGAGAACTTCGTACATATGTAACTAGAAATGGCCTGTCAAGCTTCTTTTCTGTATAGATATACTGTAAACAGAAGAAACCATTTATTTAAGTCACGATTAATCTTATATGGCTCTGAAATACTTAATATATGACAAAAACTTGTATGATTTGTGTACCTTTGTCAACTCTGATGAGGCCACCCATAAGACAACCACCAATAACAGAATAAACACACCAAAGGCAAATTTTCTCTTGCTGATATTCTGGTTGCCATCCTTACCGTTTTTACTATTAGAAAAAACGCGAAAATAATTATGGCATAAAGTCAACATGAAGGAGAGTATTGTGCAAGTTGCTCATAGATACAGGATCATAACAATGTATTAGGGTCTTATAACAAATTGGAAATTGATAGCAGTTTCATTATTTACACTAATGAGAGGTTTACTGTTTATAATAAACCGTGAATAAGTCTGAATTGTGATAATAAACGACCGCAGAAAATGTAAATGTAATATTTGACAGCTACTTTGACATTTGCATGATCATGACATTTCATATCATGAAATTGATAACAAGCACAGCCCGTTATCGCTATATCGCTATTTAATGCGTAAACTGGAATTTATAAAGTCTATTAAAAATAAAAAAATCAAGAGTATTTCTAGGCGGGAAAGTGAAGTGTCATGTCGTCGGTTTTGCTTTATTTACTAAAATTTGTATTTAATCAAATGTTACTGTGTAATAATGGTGATTATTAACCATGACGTATCGGTGAACAAGTGCGAGTGTTGGTAAATGAAACAAAGCAAGGCACAAAGATCCGTTACTTTAATTTCTCACAAGAAGCCCGCGAAAAGTTTCAGTAGAGTCTCACATCTTTACTGAAACATATGGGAAAGGGAGAGAATTATTCTCGTTCTTTGATCAAACATCATCCTCATGATTATCATCATGCTCATCACTAATTTCTTACATTTTCATTCTACAATGACTGGCATTATTATCTTTGACCTTAGCTCGTTCCAAATGGAACGAAGTTGAACAAGTAAAGAAATGACAAAAGTCAAAATACAACTTGTGGTGGTTGCTCTTGTGGCAAAAAAAATAATTTATATTTTGTTCCTTTAGGAGGTTTATTTGATCAACAGATAAATAATTGTATCGATTAAAAAAATAAAATGTGTGCTTGTAATATTGAAGTTGTCAAGTTAATAGGAAAGTATTTAAATACTCCAGTGGGTCCAATATGTTACAATACCGATAAGGTGATTCTAAGTGTGGTTTGCACTCTGTACAACAGTCTGTTGTCGTTTTAAATAAAAATGTTTATATTTAAACGTTTTAAATTTTCAGGTCATAACTACAGTGTTAGACAAACAAAACGTAGAAGGTTTTGCCAGCATTGTTCTAAGATTGGCCTCTAAAAGCGGAAAGCAAATGAGCCATGAGCAATCTTTACAATGCTATCAATGGTTAGAGCACATAGCTATGTATTCCAACCAGGCAGCTGCAAATCCTTCGTTTGCAAAAAACTTTTTACAGGTTGGTTCATTCATTTTAATAGGACATTGATTCTTTTTTTAAGTTAGACCATGTTTCCTTATACACAGTGCCTGCAGGGTACCTAATCCCACCTATTGCCTCTTTTCAAATGGTTATATCTTTAGAACAGCTGTTCTGAGTTAACAGCTAGCAACTGCAGAAGTTATATTTCTGTTCAAAGTTTGTAGTTGTATTGGGGTCCATTAGAATAATTTGCATATTATGAGCAGTAGTATTCATATTTTATAGAAGGGCTTACTTCATGATTCCTTACTGGTAATATATAAAAGAAAGCTGCTACTTTGTTTCTTGTTTGATAGGCAGTTCTAACCTTAACATAATATTCACTTTAACTAAGTTATTGAGAACTGGTCTATTTTCATTCCGTCATAATAAAATACACTATTTGTTTTACATTACCGTTTTCTGTAGTATGGCACGAAGTCTGCATTACCATAAATATTATTTGTTAAAAAGTTTATTCTCCATTGTATACCAAATATAGGTATAAGTGGTGTTGGCTGCCCCATATGATTTGCCTAAGGCACCTCCACCTTAAACCATCTGTAGCCAATGGATTTTTATTGCAAGAGATTGCTCCATAACAAATCATTTGGAAAGGCCTTTGTTAAGCATTGTTGACATAAATTATTCCCAGACAGAAGTTATGTGTAGAAATGATAATAATAAAATATTTATTGTTTCTCATGTACTATTTATGAATGTTTAAATACGATGATCTGAGCATATATCCCAGATGTTCATTTATCTGCTGTGGTGTTGCAGCCTACTTTCATTTAGGACATGAGGATTGTAGTTCAATGAACCCCTCAAAACATTGTGGGGTTTTGGACTAGCTAGGCCTCTATTTAACAATATATTTTATTTCAGGATATTAACAAAGCCTTAGAAAAGAATACATATTTGACTGGAAATTTTATGACTGTAGCAGATGTTGCTTCTTATTATGTATTGTATTCATTATTGGTAAGTATTTGATACATAAACAAAGATATTTTTTATACCTTGCACAAACACAATAAACATTTTATTACCTATGATGTCAAGGAGTCCTTAAGTAAGATTGTTACATTTACTTAATTGAACATTAAATTTAATAAATATCCTACATTAATTTAAAATGCAGTTCTGACTGACTGACTTCGAAATAAGCAGCAACAGTATTCAAGTAATTGTGATAAACAAATCTATTGACTTTGCTAAGATTTTAGTACAGATCATATGAATAAAATCATACTCTCCATGATAAATATTCTTTAATATTTTAACCAGTTGACTTATATTCACAAATAGTATATTAGTTAGTGAACTACTGCTGTAGCTTACCATAGTTTGTAATATCAGTCTGGTTTTTAAAAGTAACCATGACAATGGAGGAATATTTATTTTTTTACCAAGGGGTAGCAACTAGTTAATTATCAATAGCAACTAGGTAGTCACTTTCTAGTATTATGTTGTTAAAATATTGTTAAACAATTAATTTTCAGGAACGTCTTTCAGTGTCAGAGCGTGAATCCATAATGCACCTGTGTCGGTGGTCCAAACATATACAAGCACAACCCAAGGTCTGTGCCAGTAAAGCTCCTCTACCATTAAATACATTGAACCTAATTCTACTAGCTCCAGCAGCACATTAATAATGTTAAATCTTATATTTAATTAAATTATTACACAATGCTTATTCAATGGTTTTGATTGTAATAATTCCTAATGCATCACAAACCCACCTGCCAGATGTGAAGATTATGGCAAAATACTTTACCATAGTGAAATAGGCCTTAGGGTACATTTCCTCATTTGGGTTTGTGTCCCATGATTTCGTACAAGCTTTTCCTGAAACGCGTGGGCGTCAAAGTAAACATTTAACTGCATTCCACTGTTGTATGTCTCCCCCATCTTGAATCAGATATCCCAGTCCTTCACCCTCCTCATCCAGCTTCTATTACGAACCTTTCATAAGTCGTCGGTCCATCGAGCTGGAGACTGCAGGTTTAAAAAGAAGAGATGATTTAGTTAAAATGTCACAATCATTGAAACATTTCTCCAGCAGTATTCAGGAAAGTCATTGTTAATTATTTCACTTAATATATAAAATAGGAGGCAAAGCGTGAAATCGAGTTAGAAAATTACATTTGTTATCAATTATTGCTTCTTATGTTTTATAGTTAGTTTAACCAGTAAAAGGAACATGTTATTTTTTAGTTCAGGAATGTTATATTTACTATTTCATTCCGAGTTTTATTACTGTGTAGGTATCCAATGTTTTTCATTTCAATCTCGTTAAAGTGGCACTTCTATCCGCTCGATGGTTTATTGCGGAAAGACTAAAGATAATCTATTGTTTGTGGGAATAGTCATCCCCGAGTGTTCGACGTTGCTATGCCGTAACGTTAATTTGTTGAGTTACCTGTTTACCTACTATAATACTTTGTAAAAATTCTAATTTTTATTTTATATACTCGAGTGGTTGTTTATGCAGATGACTCCCCAGGGTGGAGGCTACGTTTAACCTGCAAAAGGCCTGAAAGGGACGGAAAGCGAAGGATCGTGATATTTGGCGCAAAATGGGTAGGCCTATGTCGAGCAGTGGTATGGGAAGAAGAAAACTATATGATGGTTCGTAATGGTTGCACAACTGCCGCGTGTGCTGATATCAAGAGGTGCAAAAGTAGATAATTTAGTAAGTATAGGTATAGCCTTCCTTCAATATAAGGGCCTACTTGGTATTTTTTTAGATTAATTATGGCTTTTTTATAAACATAGTGTACAGGAATGCATCTGTTATCAGCACGCACCACACGGAATAGATTTTTTGTTTTGCTTATGACCCGCAGACGTTTCGGTTCGCAAACTCGCTTGACAGGAAACGGCCCTTAATAGTGTTATTTTGTAAGTGTACTCGTATGACACAATTGTATTTCATTTATTATGTTTGTATTCGCAGGCAATGAGACACAAATATGCCCTTCCGAAGCAGCTGTTTCCTCATGAGTTGAAAAATACAAGTTTAAGCAAACCTGTGGTATATCACCCGCAGCCGTTTTCATTCCCTGGTTATCCCGTAGTGTTGTATTTGTGAAAAAGGTTTGTTTCAACAAACTTTTCTCAAAACTTTGAATTATAAAAGAAAATATCGCCTGACAAAAAATCAAAGCAATTTCACGTTCAGACTTTATTCCGACTTGCATTATGTTAAACTAAGAAGCTATTACAATCACACTGATATAATAATCTACGTAAAAAATCTTTCATTTAAAACAAAAATAACATAAGATTCTTAGCAGTGTGGATTTTCTTTATGTTTTCTGATTGTCCGTGGTCACAGCGCTGCGCTGCCTTCAGCTTTGCGATCCGAAAATCGCAGCATAAGGCATCTTTCCAGCTTGTTTGAATAAGAACAGCCGTTGTCTTCTGCCTCTGTAGACAGATAACAATTAGGTATCTTGTAAAAAATAGTTGAAACATTCTTGGATTGCATCCGACCAAACCATAGAATCATCAGATATCATGATTAGCGAGGTGAATGTTAGCAATTTAATTATTTAGCGTAAACCCGCAGATTTGGCAGTATATTCCTAAATCTGTGCATAAAACTAAAACCTAATTCTAGTGCATCTTGCATCGGTGTAAGTATTGATTTCTAATCTACTATATAGTGTAGCTAGAGTAATTTTTCACCTAAGGCCATGACCCTAAAATGAATTTGTTTTGCCATGGATAAAGATCCCAATCAGCAACCACGTTTGACAGTGTATTGTCGATTTTAACTAATCGAAGGAAGGTTAGTTATAATATAACCGACAATATACTGTATTTGGTACGCAGGGTGATTTCCGCTGTCAAAAAATATAGACAGAGTTTAGAATCCGCCGCGTCTCAGGAGTCGCAATTGCTTTCTCGAACAGCCGCAATTAAATCCCGCTGAGGCGTCTAAGGCAAGGCTGATTTGGTGGAATGAATTGTTCCCGACCTCGTCGAGACAACCCCGTTTGGCTGAAGAGCTGCCCCCGGGCTGTGATCTTCCCTGGGTGGTCTGAAAAACTATGAATATACTGCGGGTGGGTTTCGGCCGGTGCCGATGTGAGAATTGGGTAAATTGGGGATATTCCAGAAGCAGTCTGTGCGACTGTGGTGCCCCTCAGACAACGGAACTCCTACTGTCTTGCGCGAAATGTCCGTCTTCTTGCGGTATCCGGGACTTCTGAGGTATTACATACATACATATATGCACTCAGAAATTAAAATTTAGTTAGGAGCACTTTAAATTTGGGTCCGAGTCCCAAAGGATAATAAAATAAGAGTTACCAGACTGCAGTTCTTGGAAGCAAGCCCTGATTTGGTCGCGTAAAGCTGCGCGGGATTGCTGTGATGTCACCGAAGATTGCACCTTGTTCCATAATTCAGCTTCGCGAGGTATTCCTCGAGTGTCCACCTAAAAATAAGAGAGAGATGATATCACTAGAATGATTTATACCTAATTGCTGACGTTCACGCTCAATTATCGTATAAACTTGATTTGATAAATTGAATGGTACAAAAATAACTTACAACTTGCAGGTTCGCAAAAATGCACTGACTGAGACACTGGAAAAATAAAAAGTCAATTTATTTTATCTTGAATGTTAATAGTAAAACTATACGAGTTCAGTACGCGACAAGTAGAGATGGCAATTTTCTATCTCATTTTTTTTTAGTAATTTTTAACAACATTTTATCCATGCAACAAAATAATAGTAACATTATTCAAATTAGGTTTATTATTAGTAAAATGATGCCTGCTGAACGAAGGCTCCCCTACTGATTTCCACGCGGACCGATCCCTAGAAGTTGACATCCATCAAAAATTAAAATAAATCAGGTTTATTCAGTGTAGGCTTTTGTGGTAAAACACTTATGTTGGTAGGTATAAACGAAACTAACCTGATCATTATCCGGTTTGTTCATCAAAGGATCGTTTCTTTTGGTTCTATTTGCGTTGATGTCAGTGTTGTTCGGATAATACCTTCTCCCGGAGGTCGGTCGGGGCACCGAAGAGGTATACTTCTCCCCTCCGACACCGTAGCCTCCGTAGTCGAAATCAGTTGCGTTGAGGACATACATCTGGCCGCGTAGGTCACTCGTGTTTTGTCTCTCGTGAGCGTATGTGTTCTGGTCTTGCTGGTCGTTGCTGTCCATACGGGGGTAGTCTTGAGCTCGTCGTTGCCGCTGGTTTGCAGCTAATGTTAAACAATATAAATCTGTTTATTACCTAAAAGTTTATAAATTCAACTTCGTCACTAGTTCTGTTGTTTTGGAGGTTGAAATATAAGGGATGTCCTTAAAGTTTTGTTCTATGAAGGTTTTGAGTTTTTTTTTTTTGTCGTTAGTGCCTTAAAAAAACACATTTTAAAATCAATAGGTACCTACCATCCTTAGTGCTGTCCGCGGGCTGGACACACGCCAGTAAAGCTGTAGCCACCTCCTCTTTCAAGAGCCGAATGTTCCCCTCCCCAGAACATTTCACCAAAACCGGCAGCAGACAAAGCAAGAACACGACCAGCATTGCAGCTGCAGTGAGACTCGGTCGCCGTATCCGTGTTTAAATTGAATTCAGACAGGAAACCAGGTTATTAGACCTGACAAGTGATGGATATGGGCAAGGTTGAAGCTAGCCTATTGTGTTTCAGTTGGTAAATTGTTTTCCACGTATTTATTAGGCGTTTTTCTATAATAACAGCATGACCTAATAGATTAGGAACGACAGTTTTACCTATACTTCTATATGTAGGCTGTATGAGGTCCCATTCATAATCATTATCAGCCCCCCAAGGGGCACGAGCCTATCCGTATAGGGCTTACGGGCCTTAGTCGTCCACGCGGCCCCAGTTCAGGTCGGCCGACTTCACGCACAACCTTGTTGTGTTGTTTGTATTGCACGGGAATTGAACCCGGAACCACTGGTGTAATCGTTAACTTACAAATTAATAATAAATAAATATCCACTGACAATCACACAGCGCCATCTAGCCCCAAATTAGGCGTGAAGCCTGTTTTATGGGATAAACATACTTATATTATTATTTTTTGTCAATACATACATATTATACATAGAAACACCCAGACTATTACAATAATACATGTTCATGCACACAAATGTTTGTACTGCCCGGGGATCGAACCCGGAACCCTTGGTGTTGCAGTCGACGTCTCAACCACAACACCAAATGGGTCGTCAACTTCTCAACGACATTATTTCGTCCAAATCATCATTTATCTCAAGCTAACCTAACCAGCACGTGAACTTTCCGACTAACATACAAAACTTTGTCGTTTAGTGGGTCTAAGCGTTAAGTTTAGATTGCATGGTCATGGGTTTAAAACCCGCGGGGAGACTGCATAGTGAAAAGTCACATTCGCTACAGGCTGGGACGAATGTCTGAAAAGAAAGGTGTTTCCTTGTTACGGAGTGCATGTTAAGCTATCGGTCCCGGATTATTAGTGATCTTAAATTATCTTTAAATAAAAAAATAACGGTCCGAATGTAGATGTTTTAAAGGTTATTAAGGATGGAACTCGTTGCTCCATATTTGACCTTATTAATCAGATTTAAAGTAAGATCACCTTTAAAAAACGAAGAGTCATCTATGATGATGTTATAAATAAGCGGTTATAACTAATCATGTTTTATGAAATGGAAATATAAATAGTAGATACAAAAAGTATTTGAAGATTAAGTTCTTATTACTGAGAGTACTCTTTTTTTGTTTAAAAAGTTATTAAATTTATAAATATTTTGTTTACTGTCGGTTATCTGTTATGTTTCGTTTTGTTATAAGCCTTTTCTGTTCTAAGCCCAGGTCTAAATATAGCAATTGCCTGAATGAGTTAAAGGACCCTTACTAGATGTCTACATTACTTGTGAAAAAAATACATAATTGGCTAATTGGTCACTGCCCACTTGCCAGTGCCCGTCACTCTCATCAGTAGATGAAATAAAATACCTGGGAATAACCATAGATAAGTGCCTTACCTTCAAGAGCCACATAAATCTACTAACGGGAAGAATACGTAAGCTCATTTATGTTTTTAAAATCTTGAGACATGTAGCATCTCCAACAATCATACAAAATGTATACTACGCTTTATGTCGTTCAATACTGATGTATTGCATCTCATGTTGGGGTGGAGTCTCAAAAACTACTCTGAAACCCCTTGAAGTAGCACAACGAGCTGTTCTAAAGGTGGCAACTTTTCGATCTATACAATTTCCGACAAGAGAACTCTACAAGATTTGTAACGTTTTGACTGTAAGGCAGCTTTTTATTGTTGACATTGTGTGTCGCCAACATAGAAAAACACCAAATAAAGTCGTGACTAAAAGACGCAAAGATAGAATTTGTATCGTACCATCAACTGCATACTCTTTCGTGAAAAAATTCTTTTATTATCTTGGTCCTTCTTTATACAACAAAATAAACGGTGAAATTTCATTGCCAAGTCTCTCTTATTATGAGTGCAAAAACAGTGTTCGTTCCTTACTTCTAAAAAAAACCTATGATGAAACTGAATATTACTTCCATACCTACACATAATCACACACACACACACACACGCACGCACGCACGCACGCACGCACGCACGCACACATGTACTCTTACACTACCGATACACATAAAGATATTTTGTACAGATAGCTTTCATTTGTTCTTTTGTATTTTGATTATAATTAGCAGTTAGTAATGTTTTACCATTTTTTTCCAAACAAGCTATATACTCCTGTATTAACATAATTATTATTGTGTCAATTCCGTGATGGTGGGGCCTGATGACCTGTACAACAGGTATGCAAATACCTATTACGGGCGTCAGTCTCACACAAACATAAAATGGTCAATTTTTTATGATTTAAACTGTATATTGTATATGTTTGTTTGTGATGAGAAAATAAAGATTTTTATTATTATTATTATTATTATTATATATGTTAACGGTTTATGGCAGTCAGCTGCTCGACCAAGGGCTTTAGAATAGTTAAGGTCTGCCATAATCCACTTTTTTACATACTTTGAAATAGTGAATGGCTTAGCCATACTCAGCCACGTATGCCAGGCGGGAGATTAAGAATGTCAGTAAAAATAAAGATTTTCTATGGTTTTACCCGTTACACATTCGAAAGGTAACTAAAACATAATAAAAGGTAACTAAATACCTATATTTTGATGAAAGTATATAATAATATTTTTTACACAGCAGAATAACGCATAGGCTATATTTGTAAGCACCTACATCATTATTTAATTCTCAAAAGAACGTTAACTTCGCGGGTGAAACCGCAGTACCTACACTGCTGTTTAGATATATTATACTAGGCTAGCTAGGCCCCTGCAATGCCCTTAGCCTAGGTTCGCGTCCTACTCTGGGACACCCTTAGGCTCGTTGCATAACTTTTTGGGCTGAGAGCCATCTTCGCTCGCTACTTGGCTGGTGAAGCTGTTAAGGCCACCTGCGGTCATCAGCGATAAGTAATTTCGTAAACAAAGATTAGATAAAGATAACTAATTTCGGCTACTTAGTCGTGAAAGACATAAAGGCACGGAAAATTTTTTTGAGACGATGAAATCCAATAGTAAGATACCAACTCTTATAAAGTTTATGTAGGTAGTGCAGGGAATGAAAATAAACATATTAAAATCAATAGTTTATTAATCACTGATGTTCATATCGGTTAAGTATTGGATGTGCATTCTTTAACACTTCAATAAGTGTTGCAAATTAATGGGGTTCCCACTGCGAAATAATTAGGTACATTTATTAATGGCTTTTATAAAGTGGACTGTGTATGATGCACCTAATGATACGGCGAGTATGTCAGAATTAATCGACCCAAGTTAAGGATGACCCAAGACGTCCTTATTTTTTGTACGGAGTCGAGATTAAAGATTTTAAAATTGTATATGATTTTTTAATTATTTTATTTTTAATTATGTAAAGAGCGTCGGTGGCTCAATAGTGCAGACTGTCGCCTTCCTACCGGAAGGGCTGAGGTTCAAATCCCGACATGTACCAATGTATTTTCGAAAATATAGTACGTTATCCGACGCTTTTACGGTGAAGGTAAACATCGTGAGGAAACCATGCAAGCATGCGAAGAGATTCGAAGGTAGTGTGTGAAGTCATCCAATCCGCACTGGGCCCGCGTGGACGACTAAGGCCTAATCACCCTATACAGGTAGGCTCGTGCCCCTCGGTGGGGACGTTTAATGAGCTGGTGATGATACTAAGGATCCTTTAGAAAATGAAATGGAGACCGAATATGTGATATGATAAAAAATACTTATTTGGGAATAGGTATGTTATAAACAAACATAATGTTTATACAGTTAGAGGATCGAGCCCAAAAGTTTTAGTGTTACAGCTAACTTTTCATCCATAACACCATATCGGTGTTCAAAATCTATTTACAGCACCGAGTAGTGCACAAAAACTAAAAACGCACTTGAAATAATGTATTTACAATTGCATTGTATAACCTGCATTTATTAAGAATCTAGAGTAGATCGAAATAAGATAGGAATTGTTACTTTTTTAAGAGTAGGCGATAATATAATACATGTTTTGGATAAAATGGGTTTCAGCTGAGAGCCAGATTCGCTTGCCTAAGCTCGGTAAAGCTGTAAAGGCTATCAGCGACCAACAGAGATTATCCGATCAAAAAAAATGACTGCATTAATGCCGATCCTCAATAATATTACTTCGTCTTTTCTGTAGGTTGTATTTTTATAATGATACGTCAGCATTTTTGTACCAGAAAAGACGAAGTAATATTATTGTAACACTGTTTTAAAAGATGGCGGTAACCCCTTTTATATGCAAATATGCTATTGAACATAATATTTACTCCTAGTAAAGATTAATAGGGTTAGATACCTGATCTTATGTGTACCTATTTACATCGAATATATAAATTCAATCACTGCTGTAGATTTGATTACAAATGCTGATTTTAATAGAGTGTTCGTCGCTATATACACGGTTTCTAATCTTAACGTGAATTGAAATGATAAGTTTATGCATATCGATATAGAATTAGCAAATAATAATAAAATATATGATTTAAGTGTTGGGTAAATTGCAGCAGTTAGTGTGCAGATAAATAGGTTTTGTGTTTAGATTTTCTTTGTCAGAAATATGATGTAGGTACCTAGATAGGTAGGGTTTCTGCGGAATTATCTCTTTATTTTAAATATGCATACCCAGAGTGCGGTGTCAAATAATTTGAGGGACTTTGTGTGTGAAAGTTTCAAATTATTTTATTTAAAAAATAAACTCATGGAATGCAATGATATCGTATAACTTAGTACCAACGATCCTTAAACGTCACATTTACACATTCTTTTCACTTTTTCTAGAGAACGAGCAGCAGCAGTCTCTGATTAAATTTTACCCTTCATGGATAGGAATGGGTACCCGTACTGGTCTACTTTACGCTTACCAAGTGTGATAAACGCTCAACTATCCTGGGGTAGGCCCTAAGTTCTGCTATCCTAAAATTAAAAACAATAAAACAAAGTTTTTGGATCCTTATATTTTATTCGTAAAAACAATAAAGGCTAACGAGCTTTAAAATATAAACATTAACTGAGGTTCATTTATTAGCGTAAAAATATGTAATAGTCATATTTCCATTAGCCTTTTCCATAATGTCCCCATTTGCCGTTACCCCAACCACTCCACCCGGTTTTGCCGCTACTTCCGAATATTCTGACGCCCGGATACCCGTATGACCCATAGCTGCTTCCAGCCAGTGCTGATTTACCGTAGCCATACCCAGTAGCCGCTGGGACCTGGGACACTGTGCCGTAGCTACTGGCCACGCCGGAGCCGTAGCCGCCATAACCGCCCCCGTAGGTCCCAGACACGCTGAATGTCAGCGGGATATGTACGCCTCTGAGGCCGTAAGGCGTTCCAAATTTCGGCCAAAAGGTTTCCGCACTGTCCATTGATTCCAGGTCGCTGGGGGTGGTAGCTGTGGGAAATATTGCATATTATTGAACTCATCACTTTTATACTTGTAGTAATTGAATTTATTTATTATGTGTATTGCGAAGGATTTCGCTGTCACAAACTGTGAACTCGAGGGATTTATGTAAGGAAAGTAATTTAAACGTTGGTTAAAAGTCGTTTTATGGTATAAGTAGGTAAATTTAGCGCGCGATGGAGTGAGCTATGCTTGGATTATCTTAAGGATAAGATCAGAAATGATTTAATCCGTAAGAGAACTAAAGTTACATAGCCCGCCGGATCAGCAAGTTGAAGTGGCAGTGGGCTAGTCACGTATGTCGCGAAAGGTTGAAGAGATGAGGTAATTTTAGATGCTCGTAGGTCACGGGGAACTTGAATTTATTTTAGCCTATCTCTTCCCGAAAATCCTACTTATTCCGAACCGGTGGTAGAGTCACAAAAAATATGATAATAATAACAATTGACGATTCAAAAGTATCTGTAACAGATTTATTTGAATAAAGATTTTTTCTTTCTTTCTTTCTTTCTTTCCTATAAAGTTCCTTATGTAGGGACAGGCCTTCCCACATTGCTTGGCTATTAGAAGTTTCAGCCGTAACCAATCACGCGGGCCTGGTGCCTAGTGGTGGTTTTTAACGACTATCAACCTACGACACCTAGTAGCGTAACATTCACCATCAGGCGAGCGTCCTGACCGTCCTGTACACTTCGTAACTTAAAAAAAGTGACTTTCACTGTGTTGTGTCAATGGTATTCGAACCAACGACCCCCAAATCACGCGGTGATCTAAACCAACGCTGAATACACTAGATCACGGAGACTAACTGAGCGGGAAGTACTGTCAGCTGTCGTTTATCGACTGATAGATAAATTAATATCCACTGACATTCGCACAGCGCCATCTCTCAAACTAACCCTTTTGCCTGTAATATGGGTATGAACAACGGATAAACATACTTATAAATACATTTTTGTAAACACATACATTTATACATAGAAAACACTCAGTATAAGCCGACATTTCAAACAATCACACCACATGGGTCGTCGTGATGATGATGATGATATATAAAATGGCTTACCAGTGTCAGTGACAGTTGTGTCATGAGTGTCACGAGTGACTCTCGCAGGCTTCGACCACGCCACGGCAGGGTCCTCGAGGTCTGTCAGTGGAGGACTAGGCATCAGGTACAGGGAAGGGTCCAGTACATCGCAGTAAACGTATGCCGACGTGAACAGATATATCCAAGTTATCCAAGCCTGGGGAAACAATAAAATATATTATATTAAGCCAGTTTTAAATATTACTTATCTTAAGCAGAAATTATTTGATGATTATTAAACCTATACATTAGATTAAGTTGCTGGTTATAAAAATATTTCGGAACTACTGATTGTAAGAAAAGAAAAATGGTTCCGTGCTGCGGAAGGCATCATAAGTGGTTGGAAGTTATTAACACAGTTCCGCATTAGACCTCGTAGTGGGTTACGGTCCAATCTATCAGAATGCCCCATAGATTTTATGTATAAGTAGTAAGACGTGTGCCCTGCAGTGGGAAATTAAAGGTTTGTTTATGATGATATTATTACGTTAGTATCTTACAAGGAAATAATATTTTAAATGAACACATAAGGCACTTAGCTCGCAGACAGAGGTACCTTTGTACAGTACATGTTTCTTATACAATTACTAAGTGTGCACTTATTCAGATGATGAGCAAAGTTAGTTTATTGTTTATCTAAGTTGATGAGAAATAAATTACTTCCTTGTAGGTACATTTGTTTTTGCAATAGAATTTCTTAAAAGACAATTTGAGAGTATCAATGTAATAGAACTTAATGTACAGAATGCCAGGGATCAGGACACAATATATAAATAAATATAAACATCTACTGACATTCACGCAGCATCATCTGGACCCAATTTTAAGCAAGTAACTTATGCTATGGATAAATGCTCATTAAGAAATACATATTATGTATAGGAAAATCCCGATCAACAGACGTGGTCATGCACATAAATGTTTTTTGTACTGCACAAGGATCGAACCGGAACCCTTGGTGTAGTAGCCGATGTTTCTACTAATAAACCATATAGCTAGTCAAGTTGTCATTAATCATGTTAAATATTTATAGACATTTAAAGATAGAAAGAAACCGTTTATTGACCTTTACCAAGAAAAAAAGAATCCAATTATTAACAACAAGTAAAATAAGCAAAAATCTCAGCCTCAGCTTCATTATACATAAAAATATATTTCGAGGTATATAGCATAACAACGATTACGCACTTATATAAAATTGTGTATGATAGGAAACAATCACACATCACTCATTAAAAAAAAACAAGTTATCCTGACAATAATTTCTATAAACAAATTAACACAGATAAAAAAAGAAGTTCCAAATAAGTGAGCCAAAAACATTTCGCCTCGAATATGCATTTACTTTAAGTAAATTTATTTTAAAATCATTGTTAAACTACCAATAATAATAATAAAACTCACCTGCATCACGGCAATCCTAAGTAGTGTCAGTTTATACCAATAGCAATGAACACACTGCACAGACGGTGGCCTGTTACATAAGAATTTGGGGGAAAGACTTTCTCCCACTATTGAGTATTAATTTTATAGGTCACAGTGATGGGAAAGTTGGAATCATTTTGTCACTTCAGATACTACGCATTATGTGTATAGTTTTAATCGTATGGTTAATTTTATGACACTTTAAATGGTTTGTTGATTCATTGAATTGTTAGAGTTACAAAAGGAACAAAATTTTTATTATTATATTTTATTTATGATTACGATATTCACTTTAAATGCATTCCTAGCTTAGTCTCTACTACGAGTTACCTTGGGTTAAATCAAGAGTGCACTATGCAAAAGATTCACTTTATAACACGTTTTCAAGTCAATATTTACATAATTTTCTGTAGAAACAAAAAGTAGTCTACTTCAAAGTGCAAACGGAAAAATAAGGAAGTCACCAATCTTAATGATACAAAGTTGAAGAGTTCTGGGGGTGACCGCCATCACTTAAAACAGTTTGACTATAATGATACGTCAGCATATTTGTACCCAAAAAGGCGTAGTACTATTATTGTAATACTGTTTTAAGAGATGGCGGTAAGCCTCCTTGACACAGGCACAATATCTAAATTATTTTGTATAGTAGTAGTTTACGTTATATTTGTTTCATACGACTGGATCAAATTATTTTACTTAACGGCCAAATTATATACATATTTTATATACAAAACGTTAATATTAACTTTCTAGTTACAGATAATGATTTGAATTTAATGAAATTGGAAAATTCCAAACTACAAAATTTTAAACAAAATTAAAGAAACTTTTTGCTAAATTTCATAGACTAAATAACTATTACAGTATTAGTCAACAAATATTATTGACTAATACTGTAATAGTGACGCACCCGTTCTTTTTACGCTAGTGTTGTCTGGGAACGGGTATTTGTGTGCACGACAAGAGCAAGGTCCTGATTGTGAAAGTGACCACCGACATAAACACAACACGTATTTTATAATAGTAGTAGTTATACTTTTTATAAGAAATATTTAAGGCTTCAAGATGCATATTTTATTGGTAAAACAAACGAACTTAAGTAGTTACTTAGTAATAAGTAATCATCAAGCCCAAATTAAGTTGTATTTCAATATTCATTAGTCTGAAATAAAAAACTGTGACCTTTATGTCGCAAATTACTAAACTACACCAGCCGGCATAGTCCAAATAACATTTTTATCAATTTGAAAAGTGTTTTATAGTTATTATGCTTTCATTTATATTGTTTTGCTGAACGTAGAACGTATCATACAATAAACAATTTATTCAAAAGAGGGCGTGTTATCATCTTAATGCATAAAAAGCTAGATCTATAAAGTACTCTACCTTGACTTTGAACGTATGATTACTATGCAAACTGGTAATTAAGTTGTTGTTTTAAGTTTTGCATAGAGTATAAAAAATACAGAAAGTTAATTTCGAAAGTAATTCACTGTCTGGTTCAATAAGGACAATAAAGGATAATGTCAGGTTCAATAAGGATAAGTAGTAGAAAAAATTAGGACAAAATTAATGAGAGGGAAAATAATCTAAGGATCTGATTTTACGCATTAAAATTATATGATAGTAAAACATAATTATATGTAATAAAAACGTAAAGCTTCAATCACTAAATTTGAAAATATATAGTAGTGAAATAAAAATATTTATAAATTACCCATATATATATACGGGATTACATAGTCTAATACGTCATATTTCCTGACTAACCAAATATTAGGAAATTAATGCTAAATTATGGGTGAAATAAGATGTTGATTGAGATTTCCTGTTTATTTCCCAAAAGAAAACCTAACGAAATAAGACGAGCCTAAAACATCCCTACTTCTTATTATGTTGTCACATCTGTTTTATTCTAATCATCAGACTGGGTTTTTACACATCTCCGTGATTCCCCTAGAAGCGGTTTCTTGTAATATTTTAAATGTCAATGACCAATTGCTAACCCTTAAAAAGCAACCCTTTAATTAAATTTGTTTTCAATTATACAGGTTTACTTAAACAAAAATGGAGCTGCCACGTATCCAATTAAATTCTGAAGAATAAGCTACACAACAGTATGTATAAAACTTGTCATTTCAGATCAAGTAGTTTTTATATACATTTGTCTGAAGTGAATGTGAACAGAATTCTAAAAATATAATTATACGGCATTACTAAGGTATTATAATTGTCGTTCCTACAAACAGAGTGCACAAAAATCTTATAAAACTGCGTTCTGTACGCGAATGTATAGGTGCAAAAGCTTTAGCTTAGGAACTACATTACTAAGGGCACTTTAATGATATAATACAATAAATAAAAATGTTTTTATTTGTAATATTTATTCGTAACATGTACTGGTAATTAAATATGTTGGACAATAGTCAAACAAATTGAATTTATTTGCTCTGGGTACTCGAACCATAGCAGTCGATTTAAATAAATAAAATCCTTTAGGTACAATTTCATCTAGGAATGGTTGTATCCTATGGAGTTTAAAGAATCTGAGGCCACGGTGCGGGATATTAAGAGGTCGGTGACTGGAGCTGGCCATAATTGACTTGTGACCGGTTTTTGAATGCGCTCTATGAGTTCCCGCCTTGTTTTCCGTACTTTGTTTACGGTTTCCGTTCGTCATACATTGCTCACCAATAATTCGGCTGTAACTTGGTATAATGCGAACAGCCCAAACCACAGAAGCGCCTTTTTTCAAAGCACCGAAATTGTTTTTTTTTTAGTTTAGTAAGTTAATTTTTTTTATTGTATTTTTGTATATTTTTTTGACGTTCATAAGTGCTTTTTGTAAGCCTAATTTGAAATAAATGGATTTGACTTTGATTCTGGTATAGATCTGTATGCTTGTATCAAGATAAGGTTTAAAGTTAGAAACATATCTACAAAGATAAAGGCGTACGCAAGGAATTGTTCAGATTGCTAATTGGTATTGAATCAAATTAAAAAATCTGTGCATGATCTATTACTAGACAATTATGAAATGAAATTAAACTATGTACCTATTTTATAACATCACTTACACCTTGAAAATGTAAATTTGCAACTAGCAATAACAACTGCTATTTATTATGTATGACTTGTAAGTTGTATAGGTACCACTGTTACAAATTGAAGTGAATAAATGAATTATGAATTAATTATGAATGTTTTCTCTTTGAATTATAAATATGGCTTTTCGGCAGCCGATCTAAGCACAGATTTTATAGTATTTTTTTTTATTCTATAGGAGGCAAACGAGCAGACAGATCACCTGATTGAAAGTGAATACTGCCGCCCATTGACATTTGCAACACCAAAGGAGCTACAATTTGATAAATGAATTAATATAGGCAAATAAAATTAAGTATTTTCAGCAAAAATCAACTTCTTAATGAACAGAATGTAATATAATTCTATAGCTGAAACCATACTCACTGACACCATTTATCCTATCGCAGTCAACTGCTGGACATATTATTATCTGTATTGAGAAAGGCTTAGCCTGGCGAGAATTGTATGGTGCAGTGGCATGCTCAGTGATTATGAGTAGGGTATGCAAAGTGAGTGGCACGTATCGCAAAAACGCTATGCCAAAGTGAGTGGCACGTATCGCTGACCATGACAGAGCGGCTTAAAGTGAGACCAACAACTGATAAACAGTTATTATTCTCCATCAGAGATAACAGATGTTAGGTCTCTTTAATTTTAAAATACACTTCTATATTTCTCGGGACGATATCTGAAACTGCGGTGGTACCTTCCTAGACGACTCAGTACCGAGTCTACCACCTAGTAAAACCTAGTAAAGGTACGTTTGTTATCTAATAAGAAAACATAAAATAAGTGTCATGTTACCAAAATTATTAGTTATTGTCCACAAATGTTGAGTTCTGGAGTGGAGATCGCGTCCTGGCAAGTGTAGCTAGGACGCCCTCCCGTCCGGGGCCGACGACTTGCGAAAGGTCGCTGGTGGAGGCTGGATAAGGAAAGCGGAGGACCGGGATAACTGGCGCAAAATGTGGGAGACCTATGTCCAGTAGTGGACTGTGATAGGTTGAAGAGAGAGAGAGTCCACAGATACTTGTAATTTTCAAAATGTGCGTCCGTTGCAAATTGAAAATTAATTCAAATTGAAACTTTAGGTTGGGTGGCATACATAAAACGTATTTACATGGATTAGACACTGCTTGATGTGTTAATAGGTTTACAAATGTATACTTAATGTATTAGGTGCTGTTTACATAGAAACGTGTGAACTGTGAGTATTTTAAGTCAAGCATAATGTTGGCCAACTTTGTTGACAAAAGGAAATTATATTATGTATAAATGTCAATTATCAAAGAGGGAGTTTAACATAACATCTATTTATTGCGTTTTTGATGTGCTGATGTCTTTTATAATGCTATAAACATAATGAAGCGATGATGGAATCAATATATCCATAAACTTGTACTTCGTCGTTTAGCACAAAACAACTAACTTCTGCCTATCCTGACTGACTGAATTAATATGCCAGATTTTCAATAAAAAAAAAGAAAGAACAATTATTGACCGTGCACAAAAAAAATATATACATGAAAACAGTAACAATAGGACCAACAAACACATTAAACAAAATTTGACAGTAATTCAATGATATAAAAAATTTAAGAAGAAAACAATTAAAAACAAAATAAAGACACGGTCAAAACTGAAGTAAGATTAAAGAAGTTTTATCAATTAGAATACCTATAAAACCAATATTTTTTTACCGAAACTTACGGGGTTTTATTAGTATTTACTGAACGAATGAACCGATTTACATTAAAATTCTCAGAGATATAATATTTCTTTTGTGATTAAAACTTTCTTTTTGCTAGTCATTAAAAGTAATCTCAGAATGTATAGTTATACGAAATATAATTAATACGAAAAGTGTAAGTCAATAAATAACTCTAACTACTTCTGGCAACAATGTCTAAAACCCCTCCATTGTAAATGTTTCACGGGTGGTTGGAACACCACCAGGGAACCGTATTCTGATTTGCCTCTTATATTACAAAGAAGGTCATATAACATTATGCTTTATAAACTTGCGATTTATATAATAAAAAAACAAAAGGCAGAGTTCATTTGGATGGGTATTTTTTTACCATCACATTCGTCAAGTCACGTACACTTAGGTACCTATGTATTTTTTATGGGGGGCAGTGAACCGTAAGTTGTACCAGTGAGTGAACGAGACTATAATGCAACTCATAAAAAGGGGTGTGTGCTGTTTAAACCGTAGGTAAGTTGTTTTGATGTCTTAATGCATTTAATTTTAACAATTGCAATTGAAAATATATAAAAAATAATCTCGGGTTTATATTTTTCTTTATTCTTTATATATTGTTATGTTTTAAATAGGCATTGCAGATCGAGTAGTTTATTGTAAGTAGTTATTGTCCCTATCTCTTCATCTACTGTCGTCCACCGCTGGACACAGGTCTCTCTCATTCTCTGCCAGATATCTCGTATTTGTTTGTTGTCTGTAACACTATCATTGTTCTCTTTCACACTAGCCAGAAGCTTACTTGTAACAATGTGATTTTAAGTGTGATAAGTTCCTATAGAAGAGCCATGTTTAAGCACGAATGGGTTTCAGTGATACCATGCCCTCACAGAATACCCGAATATAATAACGTTTTGTATTATGCTTCGCCGAGTCAGTGAGATTTTCGAAGGCTCAAAACCCTCCTTAACCTTCCTTTCTGGTCTTTTTTCAATCCCAGTTTACCCTTTAACCGCAGCTGACGGATTTATCCAACAAAAACAATATAATTTCTATTTTGTTTGGAATCCTGGTGGTTAAAAGGTTTTAACCTTTTTTTCTTCTCCGTCATATCTCTTACCTAGTTAGGTAAGATAGAGAGGGTTAGGTTAGGTAGATACTAATAAAAAAAAGGTAGATACTACTCAGGTTTCTTTCTAATTAAGTGAACTGAAACTTTAACGTTTATTCGTCAACACTATGCTATCACCCGAGACGACAGATGTTAAGTCTTTTATCCCCGGCAATTTTACTAGCTACACTGCCCTCATATTGAAACACAGTACTGCAAAACAATCCTGTTTCAAGGGACAATATATGGCACTGCGGTGGTCCCTACCGTCAGTACTGAGTCTACTCCATAGTTGGTCCGCTATCCCATAAAATATAGGTACTTACTACTTCTAAACAGCGGATACACATATTTTTGGACTTTTTTATAAATACATACAAATTATACAAAGGCGACACCTTATCAAAAATCAAAATATATTTATTTCAGTCTATCGCAAGATATCTTATTTAGTGTTAGGAACCAGCCTAGTGGTTTACGATTAAGTCCTGTGACAGGAGGTTCCGCTCTTCCATTGCTTGCAGTTATGTTTTTGTGAGTAGACAGATATTATACATTTTGCTGGTATTAAATCTAGGCAGTAACAATATAACATACACATTGTCTAAGCATGCTAACTTTCAAGATTTAATAACCTACAACAATCTAATTTATGTTCATGCTCACAAATGTTTGTACTGCATGGGGATTGAACCCGAAAACATTATAGTAGTAGTCGTCAACCATTATTCAATATAAATGACATTAGGGTGACGCATGTCTGTTTAGATAGATGATCAAGTGTTTGGGCAAGTACGTGAGTTAATCTGTAAGGTTTCCCTATAACATTAAGTACATAAAACACAACTTAGCATATTACATGCACATGTGTAGTATCTATATACTTGTTTCATTAACGTGAACGAAATGCGCAGTAAAACTTATTTATAACTTTTTTTTGTTTAGGAATTAGGTTTTGTCCTTTTGTTTTTATTTGATATTGTTATACAATTATATTGTTACGTTTGATGCTAAAGGAAGTAATTGTATGTCTCATAATTTTAAATGATTATGTGTGAATTTGCAGGAATCAAAAGCCGACTTGAAAATAGGTTTTAAATATATAAAACCTATTTTGAAGTCGGCTTTTGTTTAGCAGTTATTATTTTATGTCATTAATGTAAGCATTTATTAAGTTTTGATTTATGGAAATGTGAATCGCAGTTGACTTATCTTTAATAAGAATTTATAACTTTACATACTACATCTATTGGTTTATTCCATCAATAAAAAAGTCACATTTATTTACAAATTTTATTTAGTATTTTAGTAAAAAATATAATTTCACAGCACATGGTTAGGCGTTTCGTATTCCAATTTTACTCCAGGTTGTCATGGCGATATAAGGGACTGCACTAACGTCCCATCCGTAACCGCCCCATCCGCGGTTCCCGTAACCCCTACCCCATCCGCGTCCGCCACCCCATCCGCCTCCATATCCGCCACCCCATCCGCGGCCACCACCGTACCCGCCACCCCAACCGCGACCGTATCCGCCTCCCACCCTCGACCTCCCCATCTGTTCAGCTTCTAGCACGTCATCCTCGACAGTAGCCACAGCAGCCGCTGCTGGTTGCACAGGTAAGTCTTCAGCCGGCAGTGCCGACGCGTACGCCATTGTGGCGCATACGAGCAGTGTCACGCAGATTATCTGTAAAATATTAATATAAGTTCATTAAAGTATAATTACAAGGCATTTAATTTCATAGAATCTTCATAGTATGAAGTTTTATCCGCAGTTACTATATAAATATTGACTGAATGACCAAATACAATTGGCAATTTTTTTATGTACACACTATAGAAAAAAATGGGTTTCACGCAGTAACATTAATTAATATAAACTGAGCGAAGTAAGGAATACCAAACTAGTGAGCTGAATAGTAGTAAGGCATTCCTTATGATTATATATTTTAAAAATACTCTACTAGTATCTGAGATAATTTACTATTATATTGCTTAAATAGAAGTTGATTTGTTTTTCGATTTATTTATCTATGAAAAAACAGCTCAAATTAAATGACCGTGATTATTGAATAACAATCATTTTTGCCCCTCATATTCACCACAATATAAAAAAACACGTGGATATTATTTCCGAAAATCCCTTGCATTTTTAAAACATATACAATATGTTTTAAAAATTCTAATTCTGTTATGTAAATTTCATAATAGTTTATATTTTAGTTTACGATAAATTATAAGTAACAAAAAACATATATTTTTTAAAATGCTTTAATTTTAATTAATTCTAATTTTCAGTTTCAATATTAAGTTGGCGGACATGATTAAAAATATTAATTAAATAGGTATATTTAGATAATGATCATAAACGATAGTTTCATATAAAATTAATATTATCAATATCTAGAAGTTACTATCCTTAAAACATATCATAACGTGAACAGATTAAAAAAAAGCACTTCTAAATCCTTGTAAACAATATGGACGTAAGCACAAGATGTACGTAAATGTACTTACAGTGTTCATTGTGGTGTTTCCTTTGCTTATGCTTAACTCCAGAAGTGTTCATGTATTTATAGTACGATGGCTGTTGACGAGCGGTGACGAGTCAGTCATTTAACGCATTTCGAACTATAAGGGCCTAAGTCAAGTATTGCAATTTCAGGATCGAGAACATTTTAGCTTGGAAGCTTCGTCAGTATAGGCCATGACACTAATTGAACGGGTAGATTGCACTATTGGATCGAGCATAATATGTCAGGATTCAGTTTTATATTCTGTTTATGCAGGAATAGTTACATTTTGCTCAAATTGGATCGAGCTTAATATGACAGTTTTGAATTATTTATGCAGAAATATTTAGTTACGTTTCTGAGAAGTTTAGAATTAAGTTGCGTGTGTTTATTAACGTTTCGGTTCCAAAGGATGGACAAAGGATTAACTTCTGTTTATTGCGTTAGCAGCTTGTTTTTAAAAACTTAGTGTGTTATAGACTCAGTGCGTTATATTTTTCAATTGTGAATTTGCAGTATTCATTTACTATTATTTCTAAATGAAAAGTAAAATACATATTGTGTAAATGTATGATTAATGATAATCACTACAGTCCTCAACCACGTGTCAGTGTTTATTGTATTTTGGAACATTGATTATTTGAAATGTTCTATAACAAACCTACTCGACATTCATAGATTCGAGCTTTAAGGCCATATAGATAGATACCTGTCCAGAATTTAGTTACATTTTTAGGAGCCTATTTTCGAAGTATAACGTCTCTAATGATTGTGTTATTTGTGATATGACCTATGACCTGTCTTCAGGGACAACATTCATATGTAAAGCACCCAAGTTGGTGATCTATAATAATTATCTACAAAGCAACAGCAGACTTGATAGTAAGTTGCCCTAGATTGATATAAAGGCAAAAATAACCCGACAAGGAATACTTTTATATTGTTTTTCTCGCGATAACATAAGGGCCCACGTGCAGTTAAAACCTAACTTGTGACATAAGAAGTTATGTCAGTAACAGTTTTCAGCCCTTGAAAACAAGAAAGGAAAATAATTTTCTCTGACTCCCTTTTTAATGGTTTTCTTTTAAGTGAGATAGTCTTATAAATAAACCAATAAATTAAAACTAAAATTTCGGAAGAGCACAAAACATTTTGCACTGTAGTCCTTAGTTGTGCGACTTACAAAGGGCAACCTATAATGATTTAATATTTTGCTTCATTTTACCTGTTGTTTTTTTGTTACTTATTTTAATGAATAATTTTTAAGTGAGATAGTCTTATAAATAAACCAATAAATTATAACTAAAATTTCGGAAGAGCACAAAACACTTTGCACTGTATGTAGTCCTTAGTTGTGCGACTTACAAAGGGCAACCTATAATGATTTAATATTTTGCTTCATTTTACCTGTTGTTTTTTTGTTACTTATTTTAATGAATAAATATGCAATCTGAAACATTAATCTTATGAAATGAACTCATATTTACCATACAAAAATTAACTCTGAAAACTCACATCGTTTAATTTTTATAACATAAAAAAAATATGTAACCCTGCTGGTAGGAAAATACGATATTATTAAGGAGGTGTAGGAGGTCGCGTCTTGGCGTCGGTGGCTCATGTGTAGGGTTACCAAGCCCGAAAAAAAATTTTCCTGAAAAAATCCCTGATTTTGCAATAAATTTCCTGACTTCTAGTGAGTGGGTAAATGTAGGTAAATACCCGCTTTTTAGAATTTTTTTTCCTCTGTTCTGTTCGATTACTTAAGCATAGGTGCGGTAGGGGCGTAATAAATAATATTTTAATATTTCATATTTTTCTTTTATTAAAAATTCCTGACAATTACATATTTTCCCTGTTTCCCTGACAGAGAGCTACAATTCCGGATAACGATTTACGACACTTTACAATCCAACTGTAAATTCGGTATTCCGGTACAACTTTAATTACAATTATAATCAAAATAGTAATAATATAGTAAAATGAATTGTCTTATGGTGTTACCAATTAAAATCTACAATGAAACAGAAATTAGTAATTTTAAATTAGTCAATTCATTGTTTGCATTTTTATCAATAAAAAAGAGGAGATTCGTAAGAGAACTAGAGAGACCTGGTTAAGGAGGCGGGTAGCATATGAGTCAACTGCTAGGGATCGGTCCGCGTGGCAATCATAAGAGGAGGCCTTTGTTCAGCAGTGGACATATTAGGCTGCAATGATGATGATGATGATTTTTATCAAAAATACTAAATCCGAAAATAAATAAATTAATGCATTCATCACACAAAGATTTGCGGACATTGAACTCATAACCCCAATTTTCGTATTTAGGTACTACCAAAATCACTACAAAAAATGATCGTTAATCTCAAAGCAGATCTTATGATGTATAAGATTACTTAAAAGACAAGGATGCATGGACATGTTGATTCCACTTCTGCACTTTTTTATTACATTTATATAAAGCTCTGTAATTTAATTCGGCTATTTTATCATTAGGATTGTATTAAACATCTTTGATTTATATAAATATTTTATTAGTTTTATTAACAAGAATATTGTAAACATTTAAGAAACAAAATTATACGACATTCTGTAAAAATAAGAGATAAAATAAAGTAATCTTTAGAATAATATAAAATAACCTCTATCTCTACCTATACCACTGGCTTTATCCCTTATTAAACAGCAAATATCCGGCCCGGTCCTACGCTAATGCCATCCAGTCTCTAAAACCCAAAAACACTCAGACACACATAACCATGATCATACAAACTAATGTTTATATTGCGCAGTAAACGCACCCGAAACTTACTAACGGAAACCGTCGTTATAAACAATAAAAACCTTATGATAAAAAACCTAGAGTTCGTTGACCATACACCAGTGTTAGTGGTAATTATGGGCTTTTCCAAAACGATATTAGATTGCTCTTAATTAATTTGACTTAGGCCTTTTGTTATCGCATTAGGAATTAGTTGATAATTGCAATGTTTTATTATACCGTATCCATGTTTTGAGTATAAGACTGCGGTTTGTAAGACGGTCTGATTTCATTGTCGCTATTTGCGGGACGTACTTATCATCTAATACATTATTTTTCCCTGGACCCCCAGATTCATAAGACTCAATCTTTTTTATTTTTATAATACTCGTATTCGAGATTGTAACGTGTAAAGTCCTTTACATGTTTTGCCCGCTATAGCATAAAAAAAACATGCTGACGATATATGTCATATATAGTTTGTTGTCCGAAAAGAAAGATGATTCTATGCTTCGGACGGCATATTAAGCCATCGGTACTGGCTGCTAAATTATTAGTCGTTAACATCTACCAATTCGCATTGGACCCTCATGGTGTGTAAAGGCACAATCTCCCCATGGCTATGCTGTGTTGGTAGGCCTTGGCCTTGCAGTAGTTAGTGCAGTGGACCATTGTGCGTGAGTCATGGCGGCCTTCTGGTCACTCCAGCCAGCCCACCTCCCTCCAAATAAAGATTAGTTTTCCCGGTATCCTCAGGGCGTCCGCAACTGTTACCGGTGAGCCGATGGTTTCCGTGCGGATCTGGGCTACGTCTGTGCACCTAAGAAGCACATGCGCCACCGTTTCCTCCTCCCATGCACGCTCTGTACAGAGACTGTCCGTGATACCTAGCGTGTAGAAGTGTTTGTTTAGTGCGCAGTTCCAGTGATGGCCCCGTCACCAGCCTAAGGCTTCTTTTACTATCAGTAGGACAACTATATCTGATGATGATAATGATGAACCTATAGGTTTCTGCCTATATCCGCGTACCACATGGAATTTGAAAATGAGCGTCAATGCCACTTCATTTTTAAATTCCACGTGGTTCCAGCCCTAATTTGACTTCATACAGTTTTTTCTGTATTATCTTAAGTTGTCAGAATGATGGCATATTTAATGTTTATTTATTATAAGTTTAATGAGATTTTCCTCAATGCACTGTTTGATAACACTGTCTTAGGTGTTTGACATGGTAATTGCGGTTCTTATGGACCCGTGAAGAGAGGTTGTGAAGTGGGCTACTACACCAAGGTTCGGTTCGATCCTCGTGCAGATAAAAGTTTTGTCTGCATGTCTTTGTGTTGGTTTGGGTGTTTCCTATGTATAATATCTATGTATTTACCAAAAAGATTATATAGTATGTAGATCCGTATTTTGGTACCCATATTACAGGGTAAGCTTAGTTTGGGCTAGATGGCGCTGCGTTAGTGTCAGTGGATATTATTATTATTTACTTTTACTCCAGAGAGCGTCGGTGGCTCAATGGTGTGGACTGTCGCCTTCCTATCGGAGGGCTGTGGTTCAAATCCCGCCACGTACCAATGTGTTTCGATTTTTCGAAAATATATGTACGTTATCCGACGCTCTTACGGTGAAGGAAAACATCGTGAGGAAACCTTCATGCACGCCTGCGAAGTGATTCGAAGGTTGTGTGAAGTCGTCCAATCCGCACTGGGCCCGCGTGGACGACTAAGGCCTAATCACCCTATACGGGTAGGCTCGTGCCCCTCGGTGGGACGTCTTATGAGCTGATGATGATGACTTTTACTCCGGGTGAAGAAAAAAGCGCTATAGGAAAAACATTGAGAGAGCGGGTAGGAGCGCTTAATTGTTTTACCTTTACTTTCCTAGGTTAGTATTGGTAAACAAGGTCTCCAAGTGTTAAGTGTTATGGCAAATCGCCCTATGCTTTTGTTGATTTTTTATAGTCTATATACTAAACAATAAAAATTCTCCCCTTCGCCCTCTAAATACGGGTTGTTCTAAAAATATTTTTATGGACTTTCAGCAGTTTTTGATGTTAAGAATTTGTCATCTTTCAGAATTTTGCTTATAAAATATATGAATATTCTTATTTTATATTGAATTTAGCACGAGCGAAGCCGCGGAAAAGTTCTTTATAATATCTATTAGAATTTAGAAGTCAATATGTTTTCTTATTCATAATTTAAACTATACTTGACATAATCAATGAATATGCATTGAATTAGCTTAATTGACATTAAATTGGTACCTCTAAATCCTCTAATACACCATTATCTGCGAATTCGGATAATTAACTGAATAAAAAATAAAATCCCAGTCAATTAGTGTGGAACCGACGGATGAACTTCCAAATTTGAAGGACAGGTTTAGGTGCAATAACCAGCTTAATGACTTCATAAAAAACTGCGCGTTTTGGAGCTCTTTTTCTCATCTAGAAGTTTCGGTTACGTTTATTGGACCGACGTGGTGGGTAAAGGCCTAATTACCTCATTGCTTCGCTGTCTATGTGTGTGCTCGGCAGAGGGCGTTATAAGTTCTTTGAAAAATTATATTATTATCAACTGATATTGAAACAGTGACATCTAGCCCCAAACTAAGCATTAGCCTATAATATGGATGGGTACTAAACAATTGATACTTGTATATATATTTTTTGTAAATACAAATATTTTATACGTAGAAAACACCGAGACCAATACAAACAGAGATGTTCATGCACATACATGTTTGTACTGCCTAGAGATCGAACCAGAATCCTTGGTGTAATGACCAACGTCTCAACCATTACACCAAATGCGTTGTCAAATGAATGAATGGAGCAAATTTAACTCTTTAACCCTCGCTGACTGATATCTTAAAAAGTGAATGGAAAAATAAGGTAAATAGACATTTCCTTCCCTTTAATAAATTGGATACGTTAAATAATTAATCAACGATTATTGATTAATTACCGGGTTGTAGACCTTGGCGCTATGGGAAATAATTAACACATAGCGCGATTAGTCCCGGCTCTCAGTCCGGATCCCATATTTATTGCTACATTATTCCTAGTCAGTCCCTTTGGAAAAAATCTTGACTCATTCGTCCTTACCAAATCAAAACCATATTTTGCTTTGAGTAAAAACTAAGTTCGTATGTAGAAAACAGAATGAGCTTTTAACATTTTATAGGTAGTAGGTACGTATAGGTATATAACACAACATCATTACCTTAACTGGAAATTCTCTAAATGACGCCTAAAGTACCAATAGTATAGTCCCGAAGTATTTGACTTACTATATCAAGCTGAACCATTTGGATTCTCTGTCTGTTAATGAAATGTTGCGTTGATAACAAGTTGTATTCCTTGGTTTTAAAATGTTATGTATTTTACTATCATTTTACGCACCTATTTTGTGTTGCTCTTACAGTAAGTTAGAGCTATTTAGATTTTAATACTACGAAGGGAGAAAAATACTACGAAGTTTTTAACATTACTATATAATAATATAATAATAAACGTTTATTTCGGATAACTTATTACATCCATATGGGTTATTAGAGTGACTAAAGACTATTGTTAGCATATTTTAATAACATAAATTCAAGAGAAGGTTAAGTACCCATGTGAGTACCCTTCTAGAAGCGCTGCCACATCGGCGGCGTGAGTCGGTCTGCCAATGGCTTTAGAATGATATTAGGGCTGACTCTTAATCTGTTTATCAGTGAGGCTGTCTTTTCCGTATGATAGCATCTACAAACATCTCGGATACACTACAAAAGTGAAGCAAGCCCAATATCATCCCAATAACATTGTTATACAGGACACGTATGGTTTCTAGTGAACTCTTTGTGTGTTTAATCCACAGACTACCCGTGTACATACTATGGCAAAATGATTTCAAAAGCGTAACTATAACCTCTTCTGTTCATCGGTAAAACTTGCGAGCCAACATGTTCCCTCAACATTAAACCTTTATAAAGTGTTTTATTGGTTCATATTATTTAATATTAAAGGTTAAGATTTCGTTTTAAATAGGAAATTGAAATAAAGTATTTTTTTTTCATCATCATAATTTTTATTTATTTTGGATATATTAAAGATTTAGAAGGAGACCAATGAATCCTAAAATAGAGTTTCGGAAATTCATCTAATAATCGTGAGATACTAGATTGGATCACCGCCTTAACGTACACCTTTATTCTTTGAAACCCCATATTTATGTTTACATACAACTTATTATTACTTAAGATCAGGACAAAAACTTAAATCCACAACAG
Organism: Leucinodes orbonalis; assembly: GCA_019425675.1. Taxonomy (NCBI): domain Eukaryota; kingdom Metazoa; phylum Arthropoda; class Insecta; order Lepidoptera; family Crambidae; genus Leucinodes; species Leucinodes orbonalis. The sequence goes on from PQWD01012258.1 coordinate 102,089, forward strand.
GCTTTACCATATTTAAAACAAGAAAGAAATAATTTATTTGGTTTACAAAAATACATATAAAACAAAAACAGACAAAAATTAATACAAAAAACAATTCAATATAAGTAGGTAATATTGAAGGTACATATTTCAAATGTGTAAACCAAATCGGTTGCCACTCAGCTTTTCTGAGACAGCTACGGGTAGCTGTGACGCTGATTTTACGTGGAACCGTTATTGTAAGTGAGAAGAGGACACCAGGCCCTTTTTCAGTACAATTAAGATAAAATAAATGTATAATTTAATGCATAGATGATGATAAAAATTAAAAAAAATAAAAGATGCGTCAGAATTCGCAAGAGGGTCGCAAACGACACCGTTTATGACGACACCGAATATAATTAATGATTGTATTATAGTAGAATTAAGTACTATCATAATATTTACAATCTAGTCGTGACGAGGGCTATTATCCAAAATCTAGAAATAAACCTATTTAATCTTATTAAGTATAATTTTAAAAAAAACTATTCTAGTCTTTTTGCGTAGTAGGTGTTTACGTTTTCATATGCAAATAGGATGCTCAAACTAGTATTAGATACAATAGTTTAAAAGTTCTCACATATTTGTATGAATCACTTTTATTAGGCATTAAAGTTTTTTACCATATTTAAATCAAAATACAATTTAGCCACTTTTTTATAATTAATGTATCTAACATTATAACGTATCCAAATTTGACATCTAAACTTTATACTAGTCTCTTCAACTTATCGCAGTCCACTGCTGGACATAGATAGGTCTCCCCCATTTTGCGCCGGACATCTCGGTCGGAGGATTTTCCCATCCAGCCTTCACCAGCGACATTACGCAAGTCGTCGGTCCATCGGGCTGGAGGGCGTCCTACGCTACGCTTGCTAAGACGCGGTCTCCACTCCAGAACTCTTATGCTCTAACGGCCATCGGTTCTGTGACATACGTGACCAGCCCACTGCCACTTGAACTTGCTGATTATACATGCTTCGGTAACTGTAGTTATACTAGTAAACAATTTAAATTTTAGAATGCAATACTTAGCAATTGGCATGAGGGGTTTACAAAGAGCAACTTTGCGGTAATGTAGATTTATAGATAATTAATGATTAAATATCAAGTAGGTACCGTCAACTTTAACAATTATAATGGCAACTGCTAAACAAGGCCTTCCGTAATGACATCAATCCATTGAGATGTATATTTATATTTGGTCCAAAGTTATTGACAATTCAATCAAAACACAATATATTTTAAAATATTTTATTTGTTTTTTTTATCTTCTTATAATCACAGATAACAAATACGAAATGTCACACGTACCTATCTACACAGTACTAAGTACTGAACACTTCACTTTTACCAAAACAGACTGTGGTCATTGTATTTTCTTGATGTTAATTTAGGCCCGTATTCTAGAACGAGAGTCAAGCGTTGATCTTTACTTGAATACAGTTAGAAAGGGATCACGCTCTATACGATAAATAGTGCCATATCTTTCTAACTCAATTTAACAAAAGATTAACTTTGAGTATAGTTCTAGAATACGGGCCTTAGATCACGATGTAGTCGTACTAAATTCCCGGCATACTTAAAATTAATTAAAAATAATTGTCCACAGTCTGTGTAGCGGTTAACATTAACATTTGATTTAACGTCCAAATCCACCGAAGCCACCGAACCCGCCAATGGCACCGCCCACAAATCCACCGCCAAATCCACCTCCGAATCCGCCTCCATATCCGCCGAATCCCCTTCCGAACCCACCTCCGTAACCTCCGTATCCACCATAGCCCCCAAAACCTCGCCGTACCCTCCGAACCATGGCCTCCGTAACCACCAAACCTATGGTGGCCATGTCGCCAGTGGGTTTCAGCTGGTTCCAGGGTCTCAGAAGCAACGGATTTTTCAGGTTCTTCAACTACTTCCACGGCTGTTAGGACAGGTTCAATCTTCACGGTGTCGGCGGGCAGGCTCGCCGCGAGGGCTGTGCTGGCGCAGAGAAGTACGCAGGCGGATAATAACTGCAAACACATTGAATTTATTACAGTTACATATTTATCAATCAACAAAAAGTTACTTTTTGTGCCTACTTTTGCAGCAACAAAAAAGTTTTAAGCATTTTTAACGAACTGAAGTATGTGCTCTTTGGAATAATTTTATAGATATTGAGTGAGGTCCCTTTTTACAATATTTTACTTTTATTTTTCGGATTATACAGACTCCATAATCAACTTTTTTCAGGGCTCAAGAAAACAACGAGTTTCATTCGAATCAACAACGAACGAGGCAATGGCAACCTTTCAACATGCACTAGATCGGCTTGTTGGTTCAAATTCCATAATTTTATAGGATAATTAAGCAGTGGAGTATATTGATAAGGTAAAAAAATGTAGGCGTTGCATATTCTTGAAGGTACATAAAGGACATCAACCTTCTAAGTTCGGAATGGAATGTTACTAAAAACAAAAGCACATCTACTCACAGTGTTCATTGTCCCGGTTTCAAATGAGAAATGTTGACGATGATCCGCAGCGAACATGTATTTATACGAAACAACTTTTTGCGAGCGTGGGTAAATAGCCGAAGATCCAATAGGTGGCTTTTTTATTTGGTCCGTGTTCGCGCGTCATGCCAATTGGCGATTTTAATAAATCAACTAATCTAGACGCGGATTTTACGCATACATCACCAAACTATTTGTGAGTTCTTTATTTTCAAATACTAATAACTGTTTACCTTAACTACTACTGAGTCCTACAAACTACAGGGTTATGTGGATATTCCAAACAGTACCAAGCCTTATAAAAGGGTACAGCGGCGTGGTGAATTGAAATTCTAAGGGCGGATGTTTGACGCAGTAGTCAAATAAGAGGATTGTTTACAACGCGGAAGGTTATTCGGCCCAAAGTTAATTTTACTATAAATATACTTTATACTGACTAAATTAACGTTCCGTAAAATTCCATAATAATTTAATAAACACAACCTCAACCTAATTTTTTTAAGTACAAAAAGCTTCCTGGGCATTGGATTTTCTTAGTCATGACGACTTCACGTTTATTGAAAGTTGTACAATCAACATTTAAATCACAATTTCTTACTTAATTAGATTTCCTCAAATATCTTTAATATTTTTTTCTACTGATACATTTCGTGTTGGCATAACGACAGATTGAGCCTCCATTTGAAACACGTAGTGTATAAATCTATGGATAATTTTTTTCCAACATATTGTAGATGATATCTGTAGGCTAAATGATGATAGCATCGTAAAGTCGAGTAAAGACACAAGATACACCTAATAACGCGCTGTTGGAGTGAATAGACCTATATCTAGCAGTGGATCGAATAAGGCAGGTCCTGATAACTACAGCTTTAAGGAATATCGAGCCCTCCTCAACGCCCTAAGTCACGTTTGGATTTCTTGTCTGGGACACCCTTCATTGAGCAAATACTTAAGGCTGGTACGATTGAAAGCTATCTGTGTTAAGGAATATAGCGCTAAAGGGTTATTTGTTAACACACTGGTTGAAGCTGGAAGTGGAGAATTCCCCCATTATCCCAGAATAGGGGACACCTGTGTCTGTATGATCTGAGACAGGAATGAAAAATGCCGTCATATTGTAACTTATTTGACTACTCGCCTAACCCTCTACGCTTAACTTAAATGAGTACACTACATATTATTTAAGCATGGTAACAGAGATGTTAAACATAATTGATTCTGAGTAAATACTCTTTAACTTAGTAGGTACTTGAATATTGAGCAGTTTATCTTTATAAAATATTCTAATGTTCATAAAACTACTTAGGTGTCTGAAATTTAAACTGCAAATGTATTTTTATTTTTGATTTACTGTCTAAGTTAGTGTTTTGTAAATTACGTCACATTTTGGTAATATTGACGTTTTTACGGTCCTTGCCATGTTATTATTACCCAATATAGGCTGTTAAGTACAGTTATGTATAATACACGGCCACATTATTGTTTTACAAACGTGTTCTCTCGTAAAATGTTCTTTTTTGTTATCAAGACACCGTCTGAGACTCCGATGACGCATGCGTTGTTTTGTCGTCAATGTTTACTCGGCTAGCGGGTTTTCCGAACATTAAGTTTGATCATTAATTGATAGCACTATTTTGCATTAGAATTAGAGCTTTGTAAACTCGTAAAAATCTATCGTAATTCCAACGATTCAGATAAATAATTTCCAGGTTTTTTTAATATTTGAGATAACGAGCATACGATTTACCTGTATAACTGTTTATTTTTTTTAACATACTAAATAAATAAATAATAAATATCCACAGACATTCACACAGCGCCATCTAGCCCCAAGTTGAGCGTGAAGCCTGTAGTATGGGTACTAAACAACGGATAAACTCACTTTTGTGTATATTTTTTGTAAATACATACATATCATACATAGAAAACACCCAGACATGTTCATGCACACAAATGTGTGTTCTGCCCGGGGATCGAACCCGGAACCCCTGGTGTTGCAGTCGACGTCTCAACCGCTACACCAAATGGGTCGTCAAATACTGTTACTAGTAGTAGTGGTAGAGTGTGTTCGAGGTGTCTAACTACGGAGTCGGAGGTAACTCGAACATACAATTAAGTCATACATTACTATTAAATACTATGCCGACCGTTAAAACCACAGATAATATACCTATTCAACTTTCCTGACTTCATATGCATGTTCGTAGGCCTGCACGCACACTCTACCGATAGTGAAAGAGCTGTTCATCCCACAAAGAGTTGTCTCTGGAACCTGCAAACATTACGCATAAGAATTGCGCCATGGACTACCGTTTTAAATAACTTCATGTTTTTTGATGCTGGTAGTGGTTTGTAGTATTTTAACTCCTGATATCATCGCTAAAATTGTTGATCCGCTGTATATTTTTATTGCTATCAATTATAAGTACATTAGAATTGCCTTTCTCGGTAAAGTTAATTACCACCGAGAAAGGCATAAATGTTAATATAACAAAACATTTTATGACATTATAATTACTGTCAACACTTTATCCTCAACTATACGACGATAAATAGTGACTACAATATTGAAGATTATCGACGGAAAACGTTGTTGAATTCCCAATAAAGCCACCGCTAAGTTTACATAACATTTACAAAGCATTCTTACCATAGGGTTACATTACACAGGGGTTACATTACAGTACATTTCTCAGGCATTGTCCTGAGATCTCAGGATTTTTCAATTTGCGTTTCGACTCAAGATTGCATACGATGTGAAGTAAGAACTGCTACGATTTGGGCGTTGTATAAATTCTAAGGACTTTTCCATGGAAAATAGGAGATTTCTCCGTCACTTGATTTTTTCATCTGTCTTAAATTTATCAGTAAAGCAAGTTTACTAAAACAATATCTAGTATTACAGAACCCACTTACTGCCCAGGGATCGAACTCAACCACAACACCAATTGGATCGGCAAAAAAATAAGTTGTTTCATAATGATTTTATGTGTGGCTGTGACAACACTCCCATGGAGCGAGCCCATTTGTTCCAAAGAATGGCTCCCCTACACGCATCTTGATATCATCCTGTAAAATAGGAGTGTTTTCCACTTCTCAGATGTAAATTTACTGGGTATGAGATACCTAACATCTGTCGTGTTGGATGAGGGTCACAGGGCAGTGTTGACGGAAAATTAATGACTACCTATTATTATTAACTTCCTTTAAAACTGCATCTGTCACAGTCGGGTGTATCACTTAACACCAGGTGAGTGAACCGACTGCCCATCATCATCATCAGCTCTTTAAACGCTCCCACCGAGGGGCACGAGCCTACCCGTATATGGTAACCGACTGCCCGTTCAATTAATATCCTAAAAGCAATCCAGTTTTATAACGAATACGTCTCTGGCGATCCGCCACCACGCACTGGATCACCAAGTTTTGATTTGAAGGGAATGATGGATATCAATGTGTAAGATAAAGATGCACCACCAAAATGCATCGATGGCTAAGATACACTTAAGTTAATATTTAGGCAAAGTACGTAATAAAATATTTACGTAACACGTAGTAAAGCTAAGTTGCTTGACATACTCAAGGCTTTATAAGTTTACGATCATTACCAACATGACTAATGATTCATCGCTGACATTGATCTTGGTAAAGGTGAGCATGATGTATTGCGTATGCATCTTATTAACGCACTGTAAATAGTGTCATGATTTGCTCAAAGTACCTGAAGTATATCAATAAATATCATCATTAGTTCATTATACGTCCCCACCGAGGGGCACGAGCCTAAATATATAGGGTGTATGCATAGGCCTTAGTCATCCACACGGGCATAGTGTGGACTGGCCGACTACATGCACAACCTTTGAAACTCTTCGTAGGCGTGCGCAGGTATATTATACATGTGCAAGTGTGTCAGTTTGTCCGGTCTTCACAACAAAACGAAAAGACTTGATTTTTAAGTGGAGACAGTTGAAGGGATGGAAGTTTCTTTTTGTCTAAATCTAAACCCCCACGTCCCTAAAAATTGGGGGCTAAAATTTGAATGGGACTTTTCGAAATTTTCAAGGTAGGACGCGTTATCGATCGATTTGGAAATTAAACGAAAAAAAAATAATTAAATAATATTACAAAAAAAATAAATTTTAAAGGAAAACTTAAATGAAAATATTTTTATTATTATATAGCTTAGAATATTCACTGCTATTTCATCTTTTAAAAAGAGCTCAATCGGTTTATTCTTTCTGTAATTTTCTGTAGTTTAAGATAGACATGAGACAAGGCAACTTTAAAACACTCCATCATCTTTGCGTTTAAATCCAAGAAGGGTATATTTGTAGCTATGATTGGTTTAAAAAAAATTATTACCTATCTCTATTGTTTGTACCAATAGGTTTTAGTGCTGTTCAAAAACGGAACAAATAATGTTTTGTAAACAAAAACATTAAAAACTCGTTTTCGCTTAAGTTATTTAAATATTAATACTTACTAGCTTTATTTAGATTTGCTACTTGAAGTGGTGAATCCCCGACAATAATAAGAAAACAGGTTTATTTACTTTTGAAAAAATCAATTAAACTTAATGGATAAGAACCATGAATTTTAAATGCAATTATAGTAGTTTATATTATATTTTTATACAATAAAAACTACTATAATTGTATTTTTTTATTAATCATCAGCTCATTAAACGACTCCACCGATGGGCACGAGCCTACCCGTACGCGGGTGAATAGACCTTGGCTGACTTCACGCACAATCCTTGAATCTGTTCGCAGGTGTGCGCAGGTTTCCTCACGATGTTTTCCTTCACAGTAAGAGCGCATAATAAAAGTACACATAATTTTGAAAATTCGAAACGATTTTGTTGCGTCGTGGGATTTGAACCTGCACCCTCTAGATTGGAAGGCAGCAGTCCATACTTATTATTATAAATTTAATAGTTTGCGCGAGAGACACTTCTAAAGCGGAAAAAGTGTGACCCCTCTTACTTCTAATAAATGGAATTAATAAAGCTAAAAAATATATGATGAACATTACTACAAAATTACCAACGGAATTTGGTTTGAACGATACTGATTCTTTTTGTACGACTTAAACGGCGAACCACTATTTTCTCATAATAAAGCTGTGCCTAAGAAAATAAGAAAATATTTAATTTTTGTGCAAAACAAACAGGCCTGGGTTTTGGCAGCATTGAATTCAACCACAGCTAACCAAATTGTCCTCTCCCCGGACAGAAACAGGTATTTTTTAAATGACTACTGCTGTTGGCCGCAGATGGCCTTTACAGCTTCACCAGACAATTGGCGAGCGCAGATAGCTCTCAGTCTTAAAATTTACACAACGAGCCTAAGGGCGTCCCAGTGTGGGATTCGAACCTCGGCTTAGGGCGTTGCGGGGGGAAACGCTTGGTTGGCTGAACGGTCCGGCACTCACACACAAGACAGAAACTGATTCCAAGGTACGAACAATGCGCGCTACCATTCAAACCAAGCAAAGTCCTATGGATTAGATACATTTTTTTTAATATAGTCTGAGAAACCATAGAACCACTGTGTATTATATTTTGGGTTCATTATTCACGTTCAATAGCTATTAATAGTAGACCTATGTCTACTTCTACTTACTACTACTTGTGTGTAAGTGTGTAATCAGAATTCTTATTAAAAACCAATTCACTAATTTACTCATGCATTTCTTATTCAACGTAGAAGACTCAAAACTAATGTTTAAAATAACTACTTGTAGATAAACGGGGGTGTTCATAACACACTATTCGGTCATTCTTTTCTACACACGTTTCTATTCGAATACCACTAGTGCTGAATTTTCTTCGAACCTTTGTCATTTTATTTGATTTCAACGTTTGAGAAAGTCTACCTATTGTGGTTTTCTTTGGTTTCAATGCTTCTGAAGTTGTTCCCGTTTTGTTTATATGGAATGTTGTAGATATAACTCCAATATTATTTAATGCAGCAGTTGCTAAGGGTATATCTGTTAAAGTCGTGGGCATAGTTATGTTAAAAACATTATCCTTAATTGCCGCGGTTAAATAACTTTTTACTGAAGTTACATTATTATTATTTATTTTGCTGTGTACGTCGGTATTTAATTTAATGTGCGCAGCAATTGTATAGTTGGAGGCAAATTCTTTTTGATTCTTAGTTAGTAGCTTCTGAAACATTGTTCTCGTCGGGTGTACTCGTATATTATTTTGATTTGTCTTAACAGTGAGTGGTTTAATTATCGCATTATAGAGTTCCTTAAAGTATCCACATTCGATTCTATCTCCTCGCATTCGGCACCCATTTCCTATCTCAACTACGTCATCTAGATTTTTTATCTTTCCTACATTTTTATTATAACCACATAAAACTCTATTGTTTACCAGCTTACAATTCAATTCATCAAAATCATAACCATGGCAAGGGGCTTTTGTTGCATTACTTGCATTTTCATGTTTTCTTAAAATATTTATATCTTCTTTGTCAGGTGGAGGCTCAATCTCATTTTCCAAATAGTTGATTTTTAATATTAATGGATCCAATAAATGTTTCTTCATTTTGGGCATGCCCAGAGATACATCAAGTATCCCGCTAGTATTAAGCAGTGCTAAAATTAGATTGAATGTGTATTATATACTTTCTTCTGTATCATGCATATTAAATACGTTAACATGCACAAAATATACAATTGCTTAACCTAAGCATTTGTTTAACATTATTCAAATTTCAGCTGCTGCTATAGGACAATGCATTATGAGATAACTTACCGGAAATGTTATCAACATTTTATTTTCATTGATTTGTAAAATTGCTGAAGTAAATAGAATGTATTCATGTGAAAAATTGGTTTCTTTAGGTAGGCTGCACAAAAAAATCTAAGTAAAGATTTAAAAAACTTAAATATTAAAGACAGCCCGTTTTGTTTTGTATGCTAAAAGCATCAATAAATAAATATCCACTAACATTCACACATCGCCATCTAGCCCTAAGTTAAGCGTGAAGCGTGCATTATGGGTACTAAACAACGGATAAACATACTTATATAATTTTTTTTTTGCAAATACATACATATACATAGAAAACACCCAGACCATTACAAACAGACATATTTATGCACACAAATGTTTGTACTGCCCGGGGATCGAACCCGGAACCCTAGGTATTGCAGCCGACGTCTCAACCGCAACACCATTGGTGTTGCGGTTGTCAAAAATAAATAGATTAACTTTTTGAAGCAATAATACTCCTTTGATAAGATATTTTCAATCTGTATTTACTTATTGGGATGATAGGCGGAGTACAGAGTAGGTTATTTGAGAGGTTATTTGACATTGGTCGATATTTTTAAGTTTGGCGTACTCTATTAAATGCACATGCCATTTACATGTACTGGAGCAACTCATTACCAACAAAATCTAATATTCATAGTCTCTTGCCAAATTGTATCTTCAAAATGTATAAGCACTAATCAGTGACATGCGTCGGTCTAAAAAAAGTAAGTGAAATTTGAATTATTATTCTGCAATAGTACAAAACATGTATTTCAACATGATTTCAACAAATATATTGAATTCTGTGATAATTCATTAATATATAAAAATGCCAATTACCTCGTTACTCTTTCTATTTAGCTAAATCAAAAAAGGATGAACAAATAAAGAACAAAAATAAGAAAAACACATGTTGGCACAAAAATTGTGGCCCTAAAGCATGTTTAAAGAAAATATGCCGATACCTTTGTAGAAAAATAAAAAGATGCATAAACATGAAAGTGTTTGGAGTTCCTGATCCGAAACTTGAAGACTTTGAAGTAGCTGGGGTAAACCTAGGAAGCCTAAAAAACAATATTTTTCCTAATAAAAGACCACCACGGCAATCACAATTAACTAGTATACCTGCCCAAAGAACTAAAAGTAAACAAGAGTACTCAAAAATGAAAAAAATGGAATTGAATGATTTCGATCTTATAGATGGATTAAATTCAGCAGACTTGATAAAAAAGTTTTCTGTTTCACCATCAAAAGCTAAAGTCTTAGATAAATTGTTTGAAGATTATAAAAAAGGTTATCTCTCTGTATCCCCATTTTCAGACAAATCAAAGACAAAAAATAAGAAAAAATTAAACAAAGAGAAACTTCATAAAATTATACAAGATTATGAAGATATAAAAAAACGAAGGAAAAGCAAGTCGATGAAAATTATCAACATACTGAAAGAAATGGATTCCACCATACTCAAAGAGAAATTCTCCTTTACAAGTTCTAGGCGAAGGATCTTTACTCGCATGATTGATGACTATAGAAATATCAAATTATCTCTTTCCAAACTTCCCAGCTATTCTTCGATAAATCCACGGAAAATAAATAAAAGTCAAGTGAATCAAATGTTGCGAGATTATGAAATACAGAAAAAGAAAAGAAAATTACCATTTTCATTTCAAAGTAAATTGAGGCATTTGGAACCATTGATCGATGAGATTAAAAATGCAAGAATTTCACTATCCAGTGTTAGAAGGAAAGTTTTCAAATAATTTTTAAATTCAACGAGTATGCTGTGTTTTTAATGTTTCATAAAATAGTATGTACTAATCAAGTCTTAATTACTTTTAATAAAGAATTCTACATTATTTAAATTTTGATTATATATTTGACCATGCATTTGTATGCAAGTTATGATATAGTTCAATATCGTTACTGATGAAACCTACATTGTTAAGATACTTTCCCTCTTCCGTCTACACGTCTGTTTGATGATCTCATAATTATTCATGTTTTGCGATAATGTGTTTATAATTTATATATAAATAATCCTAAGATTATGTTCTGAGGTAATCGTTTTGTAAATTGATTGTAAATCCCTAATAGGTATAATTTGTTTCGTTTTGAAGGAAATATGTCTTATATAGTGGTTTATTTTATTCGATATTTTTGTTATAAGCTAGAGCTTGCAGGTAGGATTACTTCTGAATGTCTATAAATAAAAACGAGATCCTCACTAAGGATTATTCCTAGCCTTAAAAGCGACGCGTATGAGTATCTCATTCTCACCTCTTTATTCCACCAACTTGGTATTTTTTCATGAATATCGCCATCGATATGGTGTAATGACTTGTCTGCGAAGGGTGCAGATTAAGGGATATCCCACCACTTTTGTGGAGTATGACCTAAATCCTGTAGTGAAGTGTAACTGGGTATTATTGTGTCTGTCATAAACTAGACATACAATATACATACGTACTTAAACCTATTTGCGACAATTAATTCCACGCGTAGTAGCAGGTCGTCAGACCCTCGATCGTTTTTCAGCATGATGCACCATGGGCAGGTGAAGTTTACTTTAACTCCGAGCCTTAGAATTAGAGGATTTATTTATATTCTAAACTATTTATTGTTATTATCTTAATTTAGATTATTAACTAGAAGATAGACTATAAAATAATATTGCCTATATAAAGCCTTTGTTGAAATGCCTCATTGAAAACGATAAAATATCAAAACTTGACACTGACGTAAAATCCTAGTGCTCTTCATTTTTCAATTGAAATTAAATTAACAAAAAAAATGGGAACATGTAGGGCTCAAATTGATAGTTCCTAACCTTTCCTCAGTACGCATAGTGTGCTTGGAATATATTATATAATGGCAATATGCCGAAAGCAAAAATTTTACGATGTGTATTGGAAAGAATAAAAGTAAGTAATTATTGTTATTGCATTGTTAAAGACAATTACAGCGAACATCTTTATGAATGGTGTTAGTAAATAATAGGGGCTGGAAGTGGATTTCACGGGGCCCGTCCACGGCTTCGAAGAAGGCTAAATCTATAAGTGACTTCATTTGTGTGATACCAGTAATATAAGACTTCAGTCATGTTGCTACTTATTATAGCAGATATAATTTCTGAAACATTAAATATGTGTACGGCTCTGTAAAATACGAATCCATTTAATTCAGGATGTAAACTGAGGGACAGGATGAAGGAAAAGAACATACACTTGGGAAATAAATGTATTTCCTTTGCGAATTTCACATGGAATATACTTAAAATAATATTAAAATGAAATTCAGTGGCCTTTTAAGCAAATTGAAAAAACGTACAGAACAGGTTCACATATCCAAAAATCCGAGTATAATAACAATATTTAGAAATAAAAAAAAAATAAGTCAAATATCTCTGAAAGACTTGGATTTGATAGAAGGAAAGAATGTGAATGATCTACTAAAAAAATATCCTTTGACTCTATCAAAGTCCAAAGCTTTGGATAAATTAGTAAAAGATTATAAACAAGGAAGGTTGTCACTTTCTGGATCTACTACTTCCAAGTATAAAAAGAAAAAACTTAATGGAGAAAAACTAAATAAACTTATAGAAGACTACGAAGAAGCAAAGAAAACGAAGAGGAATAGCTTATCACTGAAAATTATTGATAAACTTAAAGGGCTGGATATAAATTCGCTTAAAAAAGAAATTTTCTCTGACAAGCTCTAAAGGCAAAATGTATCAGGATATGGTAGAAGACTATGCCGACAAATATATATCTTTATCAAAACTCTCTAATAAATCTAAACTTGATCCAACAGCTTTTAGTAAAGAGAAATTAAATAAACTATTAAGAGATTACGATATTAAAAGGAAATTAAAAAAGCCCAGTTTCACCCAAGAATCATTAAAATCAATGTATAGTGAAAAGAAACCTTCTATTATTACAATAGACAAACTGAAGAATTATTTTCGGGCTTATTTTACAAAAAGAAGCAAAGATCTATTTTCTTATAATACAACAATTCCTAGTTTTTCATAAATATTATCATAATTAGTTTAATTTTATGTAAATATATTGCAATGTATATTATTAAATAACAATATATAGGTACCTGACATTTTTAATATCAATTTTATTTCAGGTGTTGAATCTCTTCAATCGGAAAAGAAAAAGAGTAGAAGCAGTAATCACTTTGTGAAACGCCCTCAACGGCCACCAAACTCACAAAAGGCTGGGAAATCTGGAGCTGCTCCTCAGGCAGTAAAACAAAATATCCTCATTTTCAAACATAATCCGGACCTAAAACAAAACGTTAAACCAGTAATCAGTAGTCCATTAACAAAACAGCGTAAATTACCTCAACATAACAACCACGTTTCAAAGTCAAATAGTCGAAACCCTAAGCATGCAAATACCCCAGAATCCAAAAAAAACTAGTTTACTTGATATAAAACAAATACTTAGCAAAATTAAAGTAGCTCCTCCGGACAATAACATTAACAGAAATAGTCCTAAGTTAAAATTGAAGAATCGTGGCATTATAACAAAAGGAGTGTACCCCGTTGTACTTAGTGAAAAAAATAAGAAAACTTATGTTGACGCAGCAAAAGTATGGAAAACTCCACTGCCTCAAGAAAAAAATGCCACAAAGGAATTACCCGGTCCAAGTCTAACAACTAAATCAAAGAGACTGAACCCAGCAAGATCTTTAAAACTCAAAGTTAGAAAACAGTTATGGAATTGGTCAAAACACACCCTAAAAGGTAATGATCGCTGGAGTAAATTGTTTAAAGACAACGCAATTGATATAGACAAAGTCAATATAGATAAAGTTGATTTGAGTTTGATAAATATGGATGCCTTAGGCATTGATAATAAATTGGTCAAAAGCACCGTGGAGTGGTTGTTAAAATAAAAAATAGTATATTATTTAATGTGTTTTCTTTTATCGTCACGTTCGTTCTAATAGTGTAAGCTGGAAGATACATCGTTTTAACAGCTTCAGTAAATTTTACACTTTACATACAATAAGCTCTGGACAACAGAATGTAAAGTTGCTTTTTAGACTTCATAAGATATATCTGCCACTGTTAAAACCATTATCTCATCTATATTTTCGTTCATAATTGTAATACTTTTTTGTATTTGGTCCAGACTAAAAGGTGTGTCCGGCAAATTAGGCGCTGGATACGGATATAAAATTTTCAAACCATTTACATTCATAACATTCATAAAAACCAGGTGATTTTTAGATTTTGATTCTTTCTTGATCATGAGATTTCTCTTGATCACGGACAGATGTTAGTCGTCAAGCGCATGACATTAGCACTTGGTTTTCAAAAAAAATCGAACACCCCAGAACCTTTATGAGCTCAATGATAACAATAACGGGTTTATTTACCACATTTTCCCAACGTTTTACCAATGTCTTGAATTTAACTAAAGATAAAATTAAATCCGAAGACATTCACACAGAGCCATCTAGCTATAAATTAAGCAATAAGGTTATGTTCAAATTATTAAGGTAGTAACTTAACAATTTGAACATAATTTTTCGTAGGTATATTATGTACATATTGTTTACTTATAATATGCACGGTTATTCAAAATTTTCAAAACTATACTGCTAATGAGTTTGCAACAATACAATACTTATACTTACTTATTATGTAAGGTAGCTATGTTTTTCTATGCATGACCATAATAATGCATATACTCGTAAATGACGGATAATAATTTTATTAGATTATGTATTTAAATGTTGCGTTGACGTTACAAGTTAACTCTATTAGATACCGTAGATGTAAACTTAATTAAAATACTCCGAAGCGTTTGATTAGCTGTTGTGATAAGAGAAATGCTGAGCAACTATGTCAAATCGATAATGGTTAGTTGATTTCGCACTGTATTTTTTTACAGGCGTGTTTACGCGATTTGTTTGAAAGTTACTTTTAGTTTCAATTTTATTGGTAATATACCTTCTGAGTGGTTGTTCAATCTGAATATGTTGCATGCGTTTTTGTCAAATTATGTCATAACTATTGAAGAAACTGCAATAAGATTTTTCAATAAAATTACAATCACTCTATTTCAATGCATAAACATCATATAAATTATGTTGTTGATGTAAATATATATATATTCAATATATTTACTTACATTTAATAATATGGGTCTCAACTGACTTCCCTGCCCGTCATAAATCTTGCCTACCGACGGATAATTTTCAGGTCACAAATCCGTCATGCAATATCCATGTGCACATGTTATGTTCCATTGTTTTGTACATTTAGAGCTCAAAGTAATCAGAGGCTAAGTTCAGTAATGGATGTTACTACTAGGTGGTAGGCGATTCTAAATCGTCTGAGAATCTATTACAGTTCCAGATATCATCTCAGAAATATTAGTACAATGAACTTCTGTGTTTCGGGAGAGCTAAATTACTGGGTAAACATAGCAGAATTAACTTCTGTCGTCTCGAGTAACGGGTGCAGGGCAGTGTTGAAGGAAAATTAAATTATTTTACTATTAACACTTTGTGATTTCATTCTACATTTGTTATAGGCGGATGCATGTTTCACTTGGTGACGTTAAATAAAATCCCACGGTGTTTGATACATATTTTCATATTTCCTTTCAGATATGTATAGCAATGCCAACTTTGATCGCATCAACAAACTGCGAGAATCTTATCAGCAGGTGACTCCGATCAGAAGCAGCGTCTAAATGTGCAGAATCCCAAGCAGCAGAAGAACGATGTGTCTGTAAAAAATCCTACGATAGATGCCACAGTAAAGCCTAGAAGCCGTTGCTGTCCCTACGACTTTGATAGTAGTATTTGTAGAATCGTCGACGATAGAGTGCTGTGTGGCTTCAATAGAAACGTTGGACGTCCTATTAGTAAAGATAATCATATACCTGTTGGTGAAGGTTGTCGATTGAAAGGTGGAAGATTGGAATGTGGCTATCGAAATGGACCGTTTACTAATCCTAGACGCCCTCCGATCAATTACAAGGCGGTATCAGAAGAAGTAAATGAGCAAAATTACATAGACGAGAAAAATAGCGTGAATTCCGAAAGTAAAGAAAAACTAATGATGAAATTTTCGGTGCAGACTCACTCAGTTACACCACCTGTCTATGCTCGAGGAGTAACTAGGTGTATGGAGATACGAGAACGGATTGTATGTAGAGATATGTAGTGTTTTTCAAGTATCAAGCGCCTGCTCATATAATTAAGGCTAAATCTCCTAAATGTTTAATCTGCTTTTGTCAAATGAGGTGTACTATGCAATGCATTTTACTGTTGCATATTAAAAATCATAACAATAGAGTGCAATGGATTGTATAAAAGAACAGTTTACTTTAACTAAAGCTTAGTTAAAGAAATGATGTAGGTAAAGAACTGATAATATTTCTGACAATGATAGAGTCATGGTTTACTAGTCTTGAGCGATTCAAGAGTCTTGATTTGGTTGTGGGTACTTATTACTTACTTGTTTAAAGATTTTTCAAGCAATTTAATATAATGTATTGTTTTTAATTAAATTAAAGAAATAGAAAACGAAATCAAATGATGTTATCTACACTCATATAGATGTTCCAAAAATAGAACTAAGTAAAAGACTTAAAAAAGTGGGATCCATTAGGATGAAGGTATCAAAGAATATATAATTTATTTATGTTTGAAATCCGTTCGCTTCCACATTTTTTTTGTTATCTTCAATAAGCAGACATTTGACCGCCATCTCACCTGATGGTAAGTGATGATGCGGCCGAGGATGGATCATGCCTGCCTAGAACCAGCCTATTCACTCTTGCCTTGAAGACGGCCTGGATGTAATGATCGAGGAACACATAAGGAGGCAAAGAGTTCCTTTCCTTTGCGGTGCGCATTAAGAACCAGTCACCATAGCGGGCTGTGCGGATATGTGGAATGTCAAACACGTAAGGATGGAAATGTCGCCTGCGTCTTGTATCCCGGTGGTGAAAAGGGGCTGGTGGAATTAATTCGTGTAATTTCCTAACATTAAGTTTATTTTTCATATCTTGTTAGGGTACAATAAGATTCAAGACTACTAATTCCGTGAGATTTAATAAGGTGTTTCCATAGGTACAAGGATCATCTATTCAAGAATAATAAATAAACACTTTACTTATTGCTCACAGTTTAATAATAGTACAAACACACACAAGGTAAACATATAATGGGCAAAGGCGGCTTTATCACTACGAGCAACCTTTGAATAAAGTACAAGTTAAAGAAGAGCAGTGGGCAAGTAAAGTAAGACACTAAATAATTTTATATGAACCATTATTTTGTACAACATAAATAAAATATGAACATATTAACTGAAAAATTAAATACATAAATGTAGACCATGATAATAATAACTATTTCCACGAAATAAATAATATTTAATACACAATAAAGAAATTTTGAAATAAATAATACATGGCTCTTGTAATACAATAAATAAAATACCTTACAGTTGATCTTAGTTCTAATTAATTCTCAATCTGCAATTCTATTTGAATTGCAACACATACTCGTTCATTTACTTTTGTTAAAATATGCGTAATAAAACATTTTCAAAATATTTTTATTACATATATTTTTTTAACTGATGCATAAAAATATCATACAAAATGTGTCCAAATCTACATCACTTTTTCACTTAGATAAACTGAACTAATATCTAAGCTTTAAAACAATACGAGTACGCGATTCAAACAAGAAAATATTATGTATTTCTTTTGTAATTAAGTTGACATTACGGTATGTAAAGTACCTATAATATTTAAGAAAATAAAATATATACATATTAATTAATTTATAAATGCAACCGATATCAAGAGGGTGCATACTTAGAACATTAATTTATCTTAGGCATTGGCAGCTAGTTTTACTATACATGAATTATTACTTATTAAACAACGATGTATATCATCTGCTAACGTAGTCCATACTGGAATATATATTGGACCAATCGTCGTCGTCTTCATTATACATTATAAATTTTCTTCATTGCTTGGTTTCCTTATCATCTTTTGGGTACAGTTCATTAACAGTCCGGTGATGAGTTCGACATGCTGCTCTTTTGATTTCATGCCAAACAGGAAATCCAAGATGTCGTCAACCATGCCCCACTGCAAGACGAAATAATGGCCAGAAGGACAACTGTATAAATATTGTTCTAGATGCCATTTTTCTGGAATGAAAGGAAAATGAAACTTATTAAATTTTGCAAATAAATGAGATCTTAAGATAGTTTATTTGAAGTCTGTGATTAAAAATTTTATATGTCTATCCATTTTCTTGTATTGAATAGGTAGTAAGTTAAAGAAAGAACGGTGGAAAATAGCTAACCACTTATGGATATTCGTCACCTATTGATGATAATAATAATAAATAAATATCACTGACATTCACATAGCCATGTAGCCCCAAGTTAAGCGTGAAACCTGTATTATGGGTACTTACACGGCTAAACATACTTATACATTTTACTTATAGAATACAAATTAACCGTTACGTTTTAACTATAAAGATTTTGTATACTGCAGCATTAAAAAGTTTTGAGAAGTAAACAAGTAAAGGATCGAAATCTCGACATTAGAAATCGGTATGGTCAGCGCTTAAGCCCATACAGCCTTTTGGAAAAAACAGTTGAACATTATTCATACTAGCCATCATGTTGACAAATCAATTATTTTATGCCTACCAAACAGCTTCTCTTTTAGGCATCCGGTTAATAACGACGAGTGATATATGAAGAATTAAATTATGCTTTTTTATTTATGCAGCTCAGACCTTACCTGATTATATATTATTTAATCTGTGTCTGAGATAAATGTCTTATTTTTGCAAATTTTTTTTATTCCGCCAAACCTACGCTATTCTAGGTATGGTTGCCGTTATGGCAGGTTATCTTAGCCATTCGTCAGGATTTACAGTCATTATTATGACCAGCATTTCATTTGGCAACTCATCGACTAGTGACACTGCAGGACCCAGCGGGCTAATGTGCATGAGTAGGTGACTAGGACCAAGCATCATAATGGACCTAGGACGAAGCACCAAGCAGTAGTTTACTACAGCGGTGCGCATATGTTTCACAGCAAAGTCATATCCCTACTTACGCACACTATTACAAATCTGTAACTGCACACTAACAAAAAATGGACAGCAATTTCCTAGGAAAGCTCTGTTCATTACGATGCTTGGTCCTAGAAAGGTGATAACGGATATCTTTGGAAGTAGCCTAGACCAATAACTAATAGAATGCCTCTGAAACCCTGAGGGACTAGAAATAATACCTTTCAGACACGCATCTGATGATCTGTTTTCCATACCTTGACTAGTTGGCAGTTAAATTTAATTATTCGTCCAAAATATACGTTTCTCTGTTAAAATATAAATAAGTTTTTCTTAAGTCTTAAAAACAGCTGCTAGGACCGTGAGTAATCAATACTTATTTATTCAATGTTTTTGTGTATAAGTACTTTTACGGGATAATTCAATGACACGACTCTCATTGAGAAATCAGTGAGCGGGTGATGAATGAAACAATGGAACTATTCACTACTTTTTCTTCCCTAACTCTTTTTTATCAATGATATCGTACCTATTTATAATAATGTTTATCAGTGAATTATATTTTGAAACTAGTTTTTATAACGATAAATAAATTTTCACCTCACCAAAACTCATAAGTGAAACTTACCGAGTGGTACATTACTGAAATCACCAGCTTACATTTATTTAAAACGGCACGTATGTTGTAAACCACATAGGTATAGTAAATACATTATTATAATATTCTAAGATAGAGTATAATAGCCATACGACACATTATACGGCAATACGTATATTGTAATGAGTATAAAGTACCACTGGCTAGAATTTTATTCAAAGAAATTGTCCTTCACTCCACCTCCAAGAAGAGTGCGTATCCCAGGTCAGCAATGCATATCTATATTGCTGGATGAGTGATAAAAAAACATCTTGCCTCAGATTCGGCTGAAATGAATCTTTATCCTGTAAATCTACGATCGCATATATCTAGTAATAACGAAACCAGACACATCTATGTTAACGGATACATTTTACCAAGATGAGAGAGACTTACTAGAAGAAGTGTTCTAGGCTATTCTTCTTCGAGTCAACAGTTCAGATATCCTTTTCCCAAAACCTGGCCACAGCTATAGCGCTATCCGACGCTACTTCAAGTCGCTGATGGACACAGGGGATATGAAAAAGGTGCTCCGTGGTTTGAGGTGAAACCCCGTAGTCGCAATGTACTTTTGACTGCTCAAGGAAGCACACTTTACCCCTTTTAGACTAATATAATTAGATATATCTCAATTGCAAAAACTAAGATATACCTAATCCTCAAAACTAATTAGACAAATTTAACTTAAATGAACATGAACTGTTAAACCATCTTGCCCGGTGAAGCTGTAAAAAATCTGTGTTAGAAAAACTGTCAAAAAATTAGACGGACTCTTATTCTGGCAGATATCACTTTGTTTATGCTTAAGGTAGTTTAAAACAGCAAGTGTTCCAACATCCGGGTTTTATCTAAACAAGTCTTTATGGTCTCTAACACAAAGACTGACGTATGATTATGTGATTTAAAAGTAGGTTCTGGTGTTAATGCATGGGTTACTCATCGTTGAGTCACTTAAAGTGTATAAAATGTTAATAATGCCTTTATTATAGAGATAAATCGAGTTAACTCCCATTATATGTTAAAAAATGACTGAACATAAAAAATGATTTAAAATTAGACATGCAGGTCAATCTGTAAGAACTGTCCGTGAATGCATTAAGAAGTGGTAAGTGTGTCTATTTTCAACAAAATATTGAAAATGAATTTTTTTGATGGTCGTTTATTATTATAGGTAATGAAAATAATATTTGTTGATCGTTTATTATTATTCGTATACATTGTTGTTTTAATGCTTGCTGTGGGTTGGCCAATGTTATATTAGAAGAATGCAACGCTATTGGATGTGCAATCAGGTGCGGGATTTAAACTAAATCAACTATTTGAATTGGTGAATTTGGTTTTTTATCATAAGTTTTATTTTTTGACAATTAAGTAATGTTCTGAAAAAAAGGGATTAATTTACTTTTGACGATTTAATTTTGACGACCCATTTGGTGTTGCGGTTGAGAGGTCGGCTGCAACACCAAGGGTTCCGGGTTCGATCCCCGGGCAGTACAAACATTTGTTTGCATGAACATGTCTGTTTGTAATGATCCGGGTGTTTTCTATGTATATTATGTATGTATTTACAAAAAAAATATATATAAGTATATTTATCCGTTGTTTAGTACCCATAATACAGGCTTCACGCTTAACTTGGGACTACATGGCGCTGTGTGAATGTCAGCGGATATTTATTTATTTACTAAGAATTTAATTCAGAACATTGTCATGCAAATAACAATAGTTTTGAAATACAGCGTGACATGAATTTAAAATTAATGATTTTATTTAATATTTGTATTTTGAATGGTCCGCAGTAGTCGTAGTTCACAGTAAATGCTCTTTTAGCTAGCTGCTAATAAGTATTGTTAACTGTAACCAGAATTGGTGCCTTACATGATAGGTCATAAGATTTATTGCACAAAATAAAACGGATCTCTTCGTCATTATTTAGAAAATATGCATACAATCGGTTGCTGTAATATTGATTCCCGAATTTCTTTTTAAGAATACTGCGTAAGATAACCTCAACATCGTTCGAATATATTGCGTATTCGATTTTTTTTTATTATTTCTCAATTTTTCCATACAATCACTTCCAGTTTCACATACTTTGATACTTGAAAAATTAAAGAGTTCGATAGTATCCTTTAACTCAAAAAACATGTTATCACGTGACTCTCAATTAGTTTTAGCAATGGTCTTTAATAAGTAAATAAACAACAAGTTTCTGTATACAGTTTTATTTTTTGTTTAAAGTGAAGACTAGAATGCCTGTGCATTAGAAGTAACACACTGATTGTGCTTGTCCGTCATGGGCAAGGATATATCGTAAGTAACTACAAATTCATACGTACGTTTAAGTCCCTACGTATAATTTAATGATAACGGTATAGAATTCTTCCTATGCCGTTATCGTAATAATAAAAATGTCGATGTCGCCCGTTTTTTTATGTCACGAATCCTTATAAATTTTTATCCATTCACTTATACCAACATTTATATCAGTTAAAATACTTAAATATCCTGCCTATAGGTTCATCAAGCCTACCGTTTTATACATCAGTACAATGCTAGAGTTCTCCCATATAAGTAACTGTCTAACAAGTCCTTAAAATTGTAATTGGAAAATGTATTTTATGTACCCTTCTGAAATATTACAAGTAGTGACCATAGAAATACATCATGTGTGATGTTAATTCTAGCTGTCACAGTTAATGAGATAAAACGGGCTGTCTATAACCATAAAGTAAAAGGGTATCTTAGTAGGGGTCTCGTTTACCTTTTTGGTTTTCACAGTCTCAACACTAGAAATAGAAACAAAGTTGCTGTTCCAAATCTTCGGCTACACAAAGTGGGTAAATCTTTTGTTGGTAATTGTATAAAGTATTTTAATAAAGTACCACAACATATTGTCGATCTTCCCTTACTTAAGTTTAAAGCTATAATTAAAAGTACCCTTTCGAAAAAAGGATATTACTGTGTTAACGACTATTTAGCCGATAATTATTTGTCTTAATGTGCTCGCATTGTGTTCCAAGTAAAAATAATGTAATTAGGATGATAATATAGAATTATATAAATTAGACATATTACAGCTATGTAAAACCAATAGTATTATAAATTTTGACAGGAAATGAGAACATTGTAAACCCCATTTTTTTGAAAAGAGTAACTACACGAGTTTCTTGCCGGTATCTTCTCGGTAGATAACAACCTCCCGAACCGGTGGTAGATTCATTAAAAATAACTTCTTGACGATTCAAAAGTGTCATGTAATGATTTATTTGAATAAAACATTTTTGAGTTTGAGTTTGGTACGTTATCCTAAAACGACATCATACACATGAGGATATTAATCTTTGGAATATTTTTAATACTACTACAAATTGTAGGATGCCTTTGCCATTTGTGGATACAGGCATACATGCCAATGTCCTATATCAATGAGGCGTTAAGTTTAATTAATTAAAGTACGAATAAAAGCAGTATCGTTTCTAGATTTCATAAACTTATCATGCAAATACATCATTATACCTACGCACCTTGTTAAGCTAAAAGCCTCGATTGATTGATGGGCAAAAACTTCCGACAAACAATAGACTCAAATTTCCATGTCTGCTATGATATAAGAGCGCCATTTTTTATCTAGGACCGGTTCATTATTTATTATCATCATCATTAAACGTCCACTGCTGAACGAAGGCCTCCCCTAATGATTTCCACGCGGACCGATCCCTTGCAGTTGACATCCATCTGCTACCCACCACCTTAACTAGGTCATTAGTCCATCTGGTTGGGGGTCGGCCTACGCTTCGTTTTCCGTTACGCGGACGCCACTCGGACCTTTCCGCCCCATCGGCCATCGGTTCTACGCACTATGTGCCCTGCCCACTGGGACCGGTTATCTAGATAAAATATATCATTAGCCTACCTATAATTGTTTCTGACCTTAGGTAAATAGTTTTATAGATCTTAGTGTCAATGTTGGTGGTATACTATGCGGTAAAGATTTATTTGTGTAATGCATATGTGTTAAATATTTCGATTTGTAGTCAATGATATCCTGTATATATAAAGGTGGTATCCGTGGCTCAAAAACGAACCGCTGAAGAGAGTATAGTGTGTACTCTTTTGTTTAGGTGAATGTGTTCGAAATTCGAAATATGTGTAATGTGCTGTCATTGCATTCGGAACACTTTTTTCGATTGTTTTGTGAGCATATCCCGAAACCATACTTTTTACATCATTGTTTGTAGTGAATATGATTAATGACTTGTAGTATCAAACCATTACTTATTATTTTAATGCTTATATACTCTATGCAAGACTATGCAGGTGATTAATTAAGTTAATTTTGTTCTTTAGACTTAATTTCGAACTTACAAAACAACATTTTTCACGGCTCATAAATTGTTATCGACACATCTCAATAAAAGTTTGTGGTACTGCTTATTACGTTAAAGATCGTATTAATGCGTGTAATAACAAGTTTTATTAACATACCTACTTTTAAACCTTCACCTTTAAAAAATTCTAATCGGTAATAATCTTAAATAAGTGTAGCTATCATAAATATTAAGTGATCGAAAAAGGGGTTTTATTGGCCTCTTTTTGTTGTATTCACGTAATGACCCATAGAAACATTTTTTCAACTAAATTGTCAATTTAGATATTTGATCTATATTCATTAATACTATTTTTATGTTCAAAATAAAACTTTTTAAATGGACACCAGTATCATAGACAGGTAAGACAGGCAAGATTTCTTACAAAATACACATCAAGTAAATTACCAAAGACGGAAATACACACCCACGTTGGTTTATAACGTTAAAACTTGTTTTCAACTTTTCATATGGCTATATCAATTACGTATGCCCATTTGAAAATTGATAATAAACCTAACAAAACTATTTAATGAGTTTCTCTGCGATTTCACACAACAATAAACGTCCTAACTAATTTTATTGCTTATACCCGGGTTCGCCATATCTGATTATTTTGAAGTTTATGTGCTTAGCAAACCTACTCAAACGAATTAAATTTTATTCATAGAATTCATAAAAATAATGTAATTTTGGAGATACAAAAAAAAACCAACCTCAAAAAAATTTTCAATATAAATCCCTTATTTATATTGAAAATTTTTTGAGGTTGGTCCATCATGATCCATTATTTAGACGGTAATATTATGTGTTAAGATTTAAAGCAGAGATCCTAACCAGCATTAGGTAATTTGGTAAAAAGATAGTAACAATTTGTCGAAAGAAAAAGTAAATCAGTGTGATTTATTTTATGTATACATGAGTATTTATAAATGCGCTCTACATAAACGCATATAATATATAGTGATTTCCTATTCTTTTTATTAACCATTATCTCAATATTTCATACCAATGTATAGGCAACATACAGTAGAATAATGACAATAATAAGTAACAAAAACGAATTAATATTGAATTGAATTAAGTTATTATTTAAATTTGACTAAATATTCAGAAACTTTAACTATTCGGAAATTAGTAAAACTGTTTATACCTGATTATTGGGTATCCTTATTACATGTCACTTAGTTCTGGCACTGTTTTTTTATTTTTAAATAGCAGTTAAATTTCGCGCACGTGACGTCGGATCTGTTTCAAGTTAAGGTTAGACTGGGTGTGAGCGGGTTGGTCACACGACTTTCTTTATGAGAAGAGGCCAAAGCGAAAGGGATTTCTATTTCGATTAAGCATAAGGTATATATTGTTAAAATCATGTTAACTGTGTAGCAGGGGTGGGTATCGTCGGAGGAAGATTACCTTTGTATTCACGTGATGTAATCAAAGCCTATATTTCTTTATAAATATATGAATGTGTAGTTTTATAGTTTAGTTATATAAGTAGTACTAAGCAATTTTCTTTACACAAAAAGTGTTTTTTTAACAATTATCCTATCTATATTCATTTCTTTTCCTTCGAAACACTATGCCGTTATAATAATAATTAAAACTAGGGCGTGCGGTATCGCCCGTTTTTTATATAAATTTTTATCCACTCACTTATACAAACATATTAAAACATTTATATCAGTTAAAATACGTGAATATCCTGCCTATATACATTAGATTCCAGTGCTTCTGAATAGGTTCATCAAGCCTACCGTTTTATACATCAGTACAATACTAGAGCTCTCCCATATAAGTATTTGTCTAACAAGTCCTTAAAATTGTTACAGGAGAATGTATTTTATGTACCCTTCTAAAATATTACTATTAGTGACAACAAATGTGCGGAATTTCAAGCAAAATGTTAAAGAAATACAAAACAAACTGATATAATGTTGTAGAAGCATTGATAGTGTGCGTGCACGGAATTAATTAATAATAAAAAATCTTTCCTCATCAAATTACGTTTCAAGATTCTACGAAAGCAGAGTTTCATTCATTAACCGACAGGTAAAATATTTCTACAGTCATTTCTAAACCAGTAGCGTTCAACAACATATAATTGGGGNCAAGAGTAGCTCAATGTCGATGCTAATATTCCATAGACTAGACAACATCTTTTTGTATCATCATAATTATCTAACGTCTAGTATGATCTCAATGTCTACATTTAATGCCACTGAGTATGAATACGCATCAAGTCAAATGTATTATGTTTATAAAAATATATACGTTCGGCCCCATTTGGTGTAACGGTTGAGACGTAGGCTCACGACCTACGGGTTACACAGCCGAACGTTGTGCCCTCTTGACCACCGGACCAGCACCGGTTAGAAAAACACAACATTTTGTACACTCTATCGGTCTCGTATCGTACTCTATCGTTGGTTTCATACGATATTAATAATCAATCACACAATCCAAAAAGCTTTATTTACATTTCGGATATTAACAACTAAGTACGTGCCCTAAATAAAAAATAATACAGCAGGAAAGAAAAACAAGGGATTGCGTAAAACTCAACTATTGTATAATCAAAGTATGTCTGTAGGCTGCATTTCTCTTCGGTCCGTGCGCTAGTTTTTGGTATTCTATGGACGTTTGAAAATTAAAAGTTCGCTTTCGTTGTCCGCGATCAACTTCATGATTATGCATGCCATGGGTTCGAGAGGCCGTGCAGGTTATACTAATGCTGGGCTTTTGTTTTTTTGTATATAATAATAGTTTTTAATACACCTATAACCTGGTGGCCTGAAGTAAAGTTTTATGTTTCTTGTTAATTTCATAAATAGGCTTAAGAGAAAACTATTCAATTGATGCTTAGTGATTCACAAAGATTATCATTACTTAGAATTGAAGTCCGGCACGATTCGACCGGGATTTTGCCTTCCCCTTGAATTTGCCGCGTGCAGACATGTTTGTAAGTTTAGATAGAAGAAGCAAAACGGATGAGAAAATTAAATTATAAGGGTAGCTATGGTTTGGGCTTTCGGTATCCTCCTTAACTCGACTTTTCGGTGATGCCGTGGTGTCACTCTGGTTAAGAATGGCCACCCAACACATTCCACTTAATAGATTGTTTCTGTGCAGAGGATAATTAGTAGTTACTTCATTACTTCAACTAAATCACGGATGACATAGATTTCCAAGTTATGATCGAGGCCCTTGAACTGTTATCGAAACAATAAGACTCTAGCGTGTCTTTGAGGCCGCATAATTATTCTTATTCATTAATTAGAGCTTCAACTTCGTCTTTATTAAGCCTGGCAAGTATCAGTATTCCACATTTTGCGTTAAACATTTGCTTGTGAAAAATGACTCGTTTAGCGCAGGTACGGTTACAGATTTTTTATTAAATTAAAAGTTTCAGTTATGTTATTTCCATTTAGTGTTCGTTGTTTAAAATCAGTGTTTTGTTTGTCTACAGATATGTGTTTTTCATCGCGATCCAGTGGTGCGAGGTGGCTCCAAAGCCGATATTCGAAAGCATAAACATCGAGCGCAAAGTCAATATTGGATTTAAACCATTCAAACTAAGACCAATATCATTTATCAAAGAGAAATGGGGACCTTTTGGTAGATTTGGAAAGAAGCACACAATAGAAAAGAGAGATATAGAAGAAATGAACACTATAGATACTAGACTTAATGATCTTAAGCCGCTTATTGTGGATCGGATGATTCCTGTGATTGAGAAATCTGAAGAGCCTGTAAAAGTGGGACCGTTTTTGCCATACCGTCCACCGACGCCTGCTGTCACTGAAGAAAAAGAGGCTCCACCAGCAAGTAAATTAAACACAGACATATCACCAGCTATTCCACCAAACCCATATTTCACTCCAGCGAAGAAACCAGAGTTGCAAGTATTAGGACCGGTAGTTGAAACTGCACCGATTGAAGGGCCTTTGATTGTTCCTGTTACTCCAGTTGTAGAAGCCAGTGTTCCTCCACCGCCACCTCCAGCTCCCGTTGAAGAACCACCTTCTCGGCTCGGAGCGTTTGCCCGGTTCTTTGGTGATATCATTGCTGATATCTTTAGTAGAATTATAGCAAGAGCGCGAACCACTTTCTTCCCTAACCAGCCAGCTGCTCAGTGAGAAATTCCTATTTTTTTATATTTTGTACAATCTAATCGTTCATGACAGTGAAAACTTATGTTAATCACTTGCTGTGTGTGAGGAATGAAATGTGTGTAAGGGTGAATGTGTTTGCGTAAAGATTGTTGTTTGGTTAATAATAATGCTTGTTTTTTTTACAATTATGTAATATTTACAATATTTTATTCATAGTTTTACATAAATAGTCGATTTACTTCAAACAAACGACTGGCAAATCAACGTCCAAATCCGCCCAGGCCGCCGAAGTTACCGCCGCGACCTTGGCCAAATCCATTTCCCCGACCCTGGCCAAAACCATTTCCCCGACCCTGGTCAAATCCACGACCCTGGCCGAATCCACCTCCACGGTTAAAACCTCCTTGGTCGAAGCCTCCTTGGTTAAAACCGAATCCTTGGTCGTAACCTCCTTGCCCAAAGCCTCGAGATCCGCTCCTACCGCCGCCGAAATTTCCAGACCCGCCAAAACCCCTGGATCTGCCTCCAAAGCCACCTTGACTCCCTCTGCCTCGTAGTTGGGCCCATGTTACCGAAAGTAACAAGACCACTAAGATGGAAATAAGCGCCAACTGAAAAATAATCCATATTGTAATTACTTAATGTTGTTTAGGGAAACAGAATCGGTTTTTACATTAAATAGATATCAAAATCAACCTATACATACGTATAAAATTTGTGTGCCTGTTTGTAATATTGAAAATATCAGTTTTTACTACATGCATATGACGTACACTAAAACAAAATTTTAATAAAGTTTGTATGTCTGTTTGTTCCGGGTAATCTCTGCCAAATCTCTGTCTTTTTGGCAGGCAGTTGATGCAATAAGGAAAAACAATGGCTCCTTTAATTTTAGAAAAAACTTTTTATTTTAGTTAATTAAACCAATGTTGTTCCTTGCGACGCGCAGCTCACGCCGTTGCGGGCTGCGCGCTATAACGTGTCTTAACGAAGTGATTTTGGGTAATGTTTTAAGAATATCTTATACCGGGGCACACAATGGCGGATCCAGGGGAAGGTCATGGGGGTCATGACACCCCCTGAGCTATTTTTAAGTATATATACTATACTAACGTACATTAATAAAATACCTTATAAGTTCATAACTTGACTACTACTATGTGACCCCCTCCTGGCGCCTAAATTGGATCCGCCCTTGGGGCACAGCTCGTTAAACACATAATGAGGAATGCAGAAAACCTTTTTTAAACTGTATTATTTTACGTGCATATTGATTGATGTAAATAACAAAATTTCAATGGTTTTTTTACTTTGTTACTCTTATTTTTTGTTTTAAATTTCATAATAAATTATTTTTATGAATTATGCGTTTTATCAACCCCGTTTATACAATTCTAGGATGGTTGTTATTTATACCCGCCAATCCAGCATTGGGCCAGCATGCTGGGTTACGGCCTAATGCCCCCATAGAAATGCTGTGCAGAAAGGCCTGTGCCCAGCGGTGGCCGTTATAGGCTGATGGTGATGATGACTTGAGGCTTCTACACTTGGAGTAAGTTGTCAATCAAATAAAAATAAATAAATATTATTGACATTCACACAGCGCCATCTAGTCCCAAACTAAGCATTAAGCTTGTAATATGGGTACTTAGTAACGGATAGATATATACTTATATACTTTTTTTTAAGTATACATATTGTACATAGAAACACATAAATGTTTGTACTGCCCGGGGATTGAACCCGGAACCCTTGGTGTAATAACGGAATGCCAAATTGCCAATGCCCGTTTTACCCGTCGTAGGGGTAGAGTCTCGTAAAATGGAACAATGTTAGCGCATGTCTGGAATGTACCTGGTACGAGTAAGTGTTGATTTTCGATTTTCAGTAAGTAGTATGGCAGTTGAGACTAAATAAAAAAGGAAAATATCCGTTTTAATAGTTTTATTTAGATATGATAAAGACATCTTGTGATCTGTAGGTAAGTGGCAAAGTGTAGAACACCAAACTCCAGAAATATCACAGTATCTATCTATCTATTTAACCAATCGCAGTCCTCTGCTCGATATAGGTCTCTCCCATTTTGCGCAGATATCCCGGTGCTCCGCTTTGATCACAGTTTAAATTCTAGTAAATGATGCATGTATTGAAATTATAGTAATGCTGGGTAGTCTCGATTATATATTATTAATTTTAAAGTTTAATTTGCGACAACTACCAGTATTTATAGCTACATAACAATACATACAAGTACATATTGGAAGTTTATACATATATGTAAGTTTATAAGTACATAATAGATAAAATTATTTATTTGATAAATACTTATTATATTTAATTCAAAACTTAGTAGAATGAAGCTACTTACTTTAGACATTGTGTTTCTGTTCGATGAAGACTTAGAATACTATTTCTTAGCAAGTTTATTGCTTTAAATATGTTCTTCGATTGATCTTCAACAGTCCGATGTGATTGGGGATAATGTGGAATTCCAGTTCAGTAAATTATTTTTGGCCACCGCTTCTCAAATATTGCCATCGAATAACAAATCATATTTTTTCTATGTCCACTTACATTTACACATCGCCATATAGCTCCTGTTTTGGCGGATAGCTTGTAGGTATTATGGGTAATAAACAACGGATCTACATCAGTCTATAACGTTCCACTGCAGGAACAGACCTCTGCTGGGTTTTAATTATTATCATCCTGAGAAGTAACCAGAAATACTCGCTGTCAACGTGCATTCCAGCTTAGAAGGAATAAAAATAATATGGCATTGCTCTGTCTCTGTGTTAATAACAAGTAAACTTTATGGAGTCCCAGTTCATTTTGCATTGATTAGTTTATTAGGTACACTTTCAATTAACTATATCAGCTCTTTTGACAATTTGTATGTGTTCACCAATTTCTGACGCTGACTGAACTCTTTTACATAAATAAAGAGTCTATGCTGCTGTTTATATGAGGTCCTCTGTTTATACTTAATATTTTTGGACATATATACTTAGAAGTATTATTATCCATTTGTGGATTCATGAATTTTTTGGTGCCTTATTAGTCGTATTGTATGTATCATACGTCGGTACGTCGTAATTTATTTGTACGACAACATACATTTTAAAATTCCTAATAGTTAGTTCTTCCTAAGTCTCTATTTACTGTCATTGAGTAAAACAGTTTGAGATCCATTGGCCATGCATACGTACAACGATTCTTATAAAGTAACATGTGCATTATTTATTATTATTTTGTAGGATTGTACAGGTCAGTCTGACATCGCGTCTATAAACAATTTTCTCGAGATCGTTTCAAGGTATTTGTAATATAACATGAGGAAAAAACATTGTACAAAAATACACCTTTATTGACATATTATATCTATTGTAATAGATATAATCCCGGTTTGACCCTCATTCAATTAAAAACTAATTTATGAATAAGCTCTTTTAGGAAAAGAAGGTTATAATCGCCCATTTTATATTTTTAAAAGCTGAATCCCTAGACATTCACACGGAGCGGTAGACCTTATTTAAACTAGAAGCTTGTACCATGGCTACTTAACAACGGATAAAAATTCTTGGGATATACTGACACACCTAGACTAATTAGGTCATGTTCATTTACAAAAATGTTTGTACTGCCCGGAAATGGAATCAGGGATCTTTGGTGTAAAAGGCGGATTCTCAACCATTACACCCCATTGGTTGTTAAGAAAGTAAATGCAGGTTCTTTATTAATAGGATTAAACATTTACATAGATTTTGCATTATAACACTTACTAAATCTTGGCTTACCGTAACTGATGGTTGTATGATACAAGATAAATTAAATTCTAGTTTTTTCCATCTACCATATGAAAAATACCCCATCATACAGAAAATACTTTATAAAATATTGCTGTAACATAACATAATCTTACAGTAAATGAAGAAAATAAATGTAAATAGGGACCTTAAATAAAATAATGATTGTTAAGAAAATTCAAATTTATTTAATAACCATAATTCCCAGATATTCATAATTATTTATTAATAATAGATTTCGTTTCACAAGTATACAAATTTCATCCATAATTTAATAATTTTTAATCTCAAAATGGAATAGCAGTACAGTAATACAGAGCCATGTCAAAAGTTACTTTTAGCGGTTACAGCCATAGATATAGAACTGGCGCCATACATAAACAATAAACTAACTTTGTTTATCTATGATTAGCGCGGTAAATCCTACATTTATGGTTACAACAACTGAAATCATCGAAGTAATTCTGACGTCTAATAATTTGAAATACCGCCGCTAGAGCCTCTGCCACCTTGACTACCACGTCCTCCGTACCCGCTAGAACCTCCACGGTGACTGTCAACTCCTCCCAAACTTCCACGACCTTGACCGCCCAAACCACTCAGCCCACCCTGGCCACCCTGGCTACCTCTAGACCCCGAGTAACCAGATCCTCCTTGGTTACCTAATCTAGATGAACCTCCTTGGTTGCCTAATCCAGACAGACCCCCTTGGTTGCCTAATCCAGACTGACTCCCTTGGTTGCCTAATCCAGACTGACTCCGTTGGTTACCTAATCCAGACAATCCTCCTTGGTTACGTTGGCTGTCAGCTAGCGTGGCAGCAATGAACACCACTGCCAGGAGAAAAAAGACCTGAAATATCAAAGGGGTATTTAATAAAGCTGTATTGAATATTACATCAAATTTTGACGACCCATGTTGTGTAATGGCTGCGGCTACAAGGTTGGATCCCGATAGATACAAATATCATACAAAAGTAATAACAGATAAATTGAATTCTTTTATTGCTTAAAAAAACGTTTTAATATTTAAAATGTAGTAAATATATTTTATTATGAATGAAAATACTTGGGGTATTTATAGCTAATAATAGTGTTTGTATCAATATGTATATTCGCTAGAATAGACACTCATAAGATTGTTTGCTCGGGTATTTTTATAGTAATAGAGGGATTCTCTTTTACCTGCCACAACAGTAATACTATAATATATTTATTGAAGTGAACTGTAAGACAGGCCGTGAAATTACTGGATACCGTGAGTTTAGTTCATTACGGTGAAACTTATAAACTACACTGTGGTCCCTTTATCAGAATTACTGGTGAATTGTAGGTTTTAGTTTTCATTTACCGCTTGGTGGGGTGATGGCTTTTTTGATTAGTTCTTTTTAATAAAAAATACTTTCTTAACTTACCTTAGTTGAAGCCATCTTGATACTGTAAAGTTCTACTGACATGTTTTGCATCAAATAGGCTTTATATACCTCTCCAGGCGCATTAATGCATAATGTTACATAGTTAACTTGGAATATAATTGTTCTGATATTAATTATTCTATTTATAGGCCTCATTAAAATATCGTTTTTAATTCATTAACTCGACGGCTTACGAGTATATTGATTAATGGTCAGTGTTTGTTTGTTTGTATGTGACATAGGCCTTCCCGCAGCAGGAGGTCCTCTATGCTGTGCGGGTAGGCCTGGCTATTGCATACTTTTCATAGATTTCATAGATTTTCGTATAGGTGACCGAAAATCTATTTTTATCTCGAAAATCCTACTTATTCCGAACCGGTGGTAGAGTCATAAAAAAATATAATAATAAGAATTGATGATTCAAAAGTATCTGTAACAGATTTATATGAATAAATTTTTTATTATTATAATAAGAGCGTCGGTGGCAAAATGGTGTGGTACTGTCGCCCTCCTACCGGGAGGGCTGAGGTTCAAATCCCACCACGTACCAATGTGTTTTTGAATTTTCGAAATTATATGTACGTTATCCGGCGCTCTTACGGTGAAGGAAAACATCGTGAGGAAACCTGGGCATGCCTGCGAAGAGATTCAAAGATCGTGTGTGAAGTCGTCCAATCCGCACTGGACCCGCGTGGACGACTAAGGCCTATACACTCTTGACGGGACGTGGGGACGTTTAATGAGCTGATGATGATTATTATTATTACATGTTACATCATAATCTTTTATATATATATATATATATATATATATATATATATATATATATATATATATATATATATATCAATGCAATCCTAGCTCCTTATTAATTAGTAAATATTTTCCAAATATGTCAAACTCAAACTTAAATATCTTAATTCTATAAATCTTTTACAGATATATTTGATATGTAATTAATATGTATATATATATATTTATGACTCTATGTATCGGCTACAGTGACATCCTTATAAAATCAATACATAACTAGTTGTTGAATATTATTCTTATTAGAGAATGTTAATTGTAGGCTCTTACGTACTTGTGTTGTAAATATGCATTAATCAACGTCATTGTAACAGTGAAACAAGATTGTCAATTGGTTTCCTTAGTATTTTATTATTATAAAAATCTTCCATTGATTATTTATAGAAGCTATGCATAGGTATTAGTATTAGTATAAGTAACAAATGGAAGTGCTTAAGTACGTACTACATTGTTTATTTTTTATTTTAATCAAAACGAAATAAATAATGTCTAGAGAGCGTCGGTAGATCATTGGTGTGAGTGTTGCCTTCCGATCTGCAGGTACAAATCCCACCGCGTACCAATGTCTTTTCGAATTTTCGAAATTAAATGTACGTTATTCGACGCTTTTACGGTGATGTGGAACCTGCGTACGCCTATGAAGAAATTCAAATGTTGTGCGTGAAGTTGGCTAATCCGCACTGGGCCCGCGTGGATGTAGGCCTATACACCCTATACGAGTAGACTCGTGTCATTCGGTGAGGTGTCATAATGAGCCGACGATGATGAATCGAAATCTTCATTCTATATAATTGTAATGTGTTACCAACTAAAAAACATAATGTTAATTGGGTATAGTATACTATAGAATCTACATTTATCATCAGTCAATAACGTCCCACAACAGGGTTGTGTCGTATCTATACATCATTGCTACCTGCGGAATATGTTCTGGAGAATGATTTTGGTTGGA
Source organism: Leucinodes orbonalis (assembly GCA_019425675.1). Taxonomy (NCBI): domain Eukaryota; kingdom Metazoa; phylum Arthropoda; class Insecta; order Lepidoptera; family Crambidae; genus Leucinodes; species Leucinodes orbonalis. The sequence goes on from PQWD01012258.1 coordinate 137,581, forward strand.
CAGAAATTACATTCAAGGCATATTTTTTCTTCATCATCATCACCGAGGGCACGAGCCTAACCGTGAAGTAACGCCTTAGTTCGTCTACGCGGGCCCAGTGTGGCTTAGTCGACTTCGCGCACAATCTTTGAATCTCGCTGGAATCTTGCGCGGGCTGACAATGCTTAACCGTAAGAGCGTCGGATAAACATGGCGGGATTTGAACCTGCACCCTCCAGATTAAAGGCAACCACCCACACCAAGGAGCCAACGACTCTCTTTTTCTTTTTTATATAAATGTATAGAAAGATTTGTATGTATAGAAAGTTTAAAGAGGTTTTGAGTTCATTCATATCCCACAATTACCTAGAGATTGAATTTACAATTACCAACTCCATTAGACTTCTTAGGACCAAAAGAACAAACAAAAATGTTTCCATTTGGTTAATTTCTGAAACTCGATAACCGCTTGCTATCACAAGTTGACTGCTGCAGGAAGTATATGGTAATAGGGGTTTCATTTCAATCGAATATAGGTAAACCATTTATTCAAACTATTAGTTTTATTATTGGCACAACAGGCATAACATTACAAAATATTGTATTTTATTTTTATCCAATGTCTTTCTCGTTTTCATTTCAACAGTTTTATAAGTAGTTTACATAACTAATGTGAGAAACTCTCTTTTCTACCTATCGCAGTCCACTGCTGGACATAGGTCTCCCCTATTTCCTCCTATGTGAGAAACAGCTATTTAAAAATTAATGTGGTCTATAAACTTTTCAACTCTAAGTTAAGACGAGTACTAATTACTTCATACAACACACTGAGCGAACAATAATGGTGAATTTAAAATTAAAAAAAAACAAAGGCATTGTCTGATTTTTTAGGTATATTTTTACTATTAGTACATAGCACTTAAAGCCGAAATTCGCATAGTGGGAGTAAAATATTGGAAAATACAGTCGTTAAGTTTAATCTAGAAAATACTAAATCATAAATCCAATTTATAAAATAATTTTAAAAAATATGCAAAATATCGACGAGGCACTTAATAGCAAATGTCGAAGGGTCGTCCCACTTTTTTGTGTTACCACGTTTTTTGCTCTTTATTCTTAAGATATTTTATTTAGGTTCCCAAATTTATTTTTATCGTTGTTTTTGAAGTAGAAATTCACATTGTCCGTCATTGGGTATTGATACAAGGGCGTTTGATGTGCCGCGGACAATTCACCGTACGCGAAATATGGGAAAGTGTACAGTCCTTGGATGGAAGTTACTGGCATGTATGGCCTTAACGCGCCGCTGTTCAGAAAATACATCTTATCACTGTCAAGATTAGGTTCTTTTTTCACTGGTTTCAACCGACCACCATATGGGCCCAATACTGGATTCCAGGGATTAAAATTTCATTCACTTTCGCTGACACACAATTAAATCCGAATGTAACACACAAAGCGACGACCGTTTCCACGTGTTCATATTTCAACTTTACTTTAAGATTTAAAATTAAGAAAATGGTGTGCAGTTTAAATAGCACACACAGCAATTTGTATTATCAGTGCAGGGAAATTAGCAATTATGACAGCGCAAGGTGTGTTATCTCTACCCTGGTTTTAAATGTTGCTAAAAGGTGTATTTGGAAAAACCTCAAGTTGTACACGTAAAACTTAGGGAATTTTATTTCAAGTTATTATAACTTAACAAGATGTTTGTATTATAAATACGATGTTCGTCGCTTGTTAAGCCCGATAGACTTATGGATTGCAAAAGGTCGCTGGATAAGGATAAAGGATTCAGTGCAAGATTGGAAGACCGGTTCAGTAAGACGGGTGGAACTAATGGAGCGATGGATGAGACAAAATAACGGCTGAAGTGAGTTTGATTAAATGGCAAAAAGTTGGCTAAACACCTAGATTAACACATAGGCTATGTTTTACTGCGGCAAAATATTTTAGGCCGCAGTGACACGTTAAGAGACCATTAATAGCACAGCACACATATATATTCCATTTTTGTTTAGGATTTTCTAACCGGTTAGTTTACTAAGCAGAGTAGCGATCGAACACTAAAGGTCAGAGATGACGCTCTCACACATTTATTTTCAAGTTATTGATGATCCCTCACATCATTATTGAAATATACACCTTTTCACATTTTGAAGGTCTTTTTAATGTAGTTATTCGATCTTCGGCTTACTTGAAAGGTTATAGGCCCACATTTTGTAAAGGTTGATACACCAAAGGAGTTTTGCTTCCTGTGCAACACAATAAATTGTGTTCGTGAGCATGTCTGTTTTTATTGATCTTGGTGTTTGTATAACCATATAATGTAGGTGTATTATGTTTCTGTATATTTGGTCCGCGCATGTAGATATATAAATCTTATATTGTTCATAGATAAGCCGTAATATCCTTGGTGTAATGAGTATAAATAAAGCTGTTTGAAGGTCAAACAGTTATTCAACTGGATGTTTTTAGACAGCAGAAATAAGTTAACATAAAACATAATGACGTATAATTAAATATTAACATGGGTATATAAGTATTATTATTATTTTTCTCTTATAAAGAGGTTCTTATTTGTGAATACAATTATTGCGCATGTATTTAATATTATCCGGTTAATATACTTTAAATACTATTTATATTATAATTAGTTTTTTTTTTTCAAAAAATTGTGTAAAATTCCGTAGGTATATAATAAGTTTTCAATTGTTTTACGTTGGCTTGATTTATATTGAATTTCAATGCTTTTTTCTTATTGCCAGTAGGTATGCCTACAAAGGACCAATACCACATATGCAAGCAAGGTATTTCTATTGAAAATAAAATTTTGTTGTGTTACTTTTGGTCGCGTACGAGTATGTCGCAGAACCGATGGCCGTTGGAACAGACGAGTTCTGGAGTAGAGACCGCGTCTTGGTAAGCGTAGCGTACGCTCTCCGTCCCGATGGACCGACGACTTGTAAAAAGTCGCTGGTGGAGACTGGATGAGGAAAGCGGAGGACCGGGATATCTGGCGCAAAATAGGGAAGACCTATGTCCAGCAGTGAACCGCAAAATGTTGAAGAGAGAGAGAGAGAGAGTGCTACTTCCAGTAACTATTCTTAAAATGGTGATTCATTTAGCAAATAATACATCTTCCTTCGAACCATTTCTTGGGATTCATCCAGTCTGGCATATTCTTCATTCCCGGGAACTTTTCTAAGAACTTTTTTAGAAAGTCATCACCTTCTCCTACTTCTGAACCTTCCATAGTCGAGGATGTGGTTTCCGAGACAGTTCCTGACTCCGTTGTAGCTTCTTCATCGGTTGCCCGCCTAAAATAATTTTGGTATCATTATTAACCTATAACGTCCCATAGTTGGACACATGCATGACCATGGGAAATTTGGGCTGTAATCCACATACGTGGGCACGTGAGTAAGTTAAGGTGTGCGGTCATCTCGTGGGATTCGAACCCGGAACCGGTTCATGTAGGCATTTTAAGGCAACGTTAAGCATGCTAGCTAGACAGAGAGAATTGTTATTTTGTGATATAATTTAAGAACATTATATCTATAATATTATGTTTTTTATAGCTGAAGTAGGAATATTATTGTTAATTATATTTGTAAAACAAATAGTTCATTAAAAAAAGTGTCCTTCTCAAATTGCAGCGCCCTTATACAGGGTTTCAAATATTTTGGTCCACCAAACAACTGTACCTACATTTTTAGAGCAATAAACAATTGAGTATTGAGTAAGGTAGTTTTGTTGATTATTTCGTGACAAACGATTGATGGTGATCCCAGTAACGGCTCATGTCTTACAGTGGCTTAAAGCGTAGAATCAAAAGACCTTGTACGTGCCATTTAATTATTTTTTTGACTTACTTGACTCTGGCTGACAATACGGCCTGGAGTAATCCGATGACCAGAAAGAAGGTAAATAATTTATCTGTAAACCAAAAAATACTATTAATTACCAACATATGACTGAAAAGCTATTAAAATAAAGAAAATAGATTTATTTCTTATTAAATTTATTCAAAAAAATTCATTACAATGAGTACACCTACACATAGAGCGAGGAATCGTTTGCAGATGGGGCAGAAAGTGTCTTAAGTTCTTAGGGCAACCCCTAATCAGAATTGGGGTATTGGTTTATTTCGAAGAATACCGGTAGGTTACTGTCAAAAATATTGGGGAAGAGTATGTTTGATAGTGAACTTGTAAGGCTAACTTTTTGTAGTTTCATAATAAGATTTTCTTTAAGCTGATCGTTCCAGATAATGCAATAAAACTTAGGGTTTTTACAGTATTTATACTTGAAGAGTGCTATAATGAGAATATTAAGGAAAATCATTAAACATTAACATAAACTAAAAGCCATTATAGCTGGATATTAGCGCAATATAAATGCAAACAATCAAGTACGAGCTGTGCTTCTTACCATCATTGCCATTGTAGTGTTTAACGAACAACGTTTTGTTTACAATGTGTTTTATATACAGCCATATCATTATCCCATACTTACCGATATGCTAATTAATTAACTTGATAAACAAATGACCCTCAATAGTGGCAATTTTCGCTCCGTCCGTGTTAAAAAGAGCGTATTGGCAATTTCAGCTTCATTAAAGTGATAGTACCCTAGTCCCACTAATAGGGACTATAAGGATAGTGTTATTTGGTTTAACTTTTTGTGTTAGGTTTGGGGATCCTTAGTGACACAAAAAAAATTATATTTGTATTATTAGTGGTGTTAATGCAGCAAGCAAATGTTACTACGAGTATTTTCTTTAGTACCAGATTGGTATAGTTTGTTTTTTTTAACATTGAGAATTTTTTCACAGGCATGCGTGTTTTGTGCAGGATAGAGTAGACCTGTGGAATACAGTAGGTTGAAGTAAAACACATCTTATGTCATTAAAGGATCATACACAAAATTTTGTATTTTTATTCAAGTTTTATACAATTACTGTAAGTAGGCAATCACTTTTCACCAGGGCCCTGACCATCTTTTTACCCAAATGCTGAAGGCATTATATGTAAGGAAAATTATTGGAAAAAGAATTCAAAAGTAAGGTGAAGATATAAGAATACTAATGAACATTTTGAAAACTAGCAGAAAGCCCCTTGAACCAATTCTTGGGGTCCAACCAGTCGGGTTTATTCTTTAAACCAGGGATTAGTTCGATTAGTTTTTTGATAAAGTCTTCATCGCTGTTGCTACCCCGTCATCCCCTCCGGCCTTAGTTGCGGTTTCTACTTCAGGTTTGGACTCAGTTGTTGGCTCTTCTTCAGTGTTCTTCTGTAAGGTAATAAAAACAAAATATTTATTGAAATAACTAACTAGATAAAAAGAAAACCAATGATGATGATGTAACGAGACAAATTGCTTTTGGAGGTAACTAGAGCCTAGTTGTTTTCGGCAGGATGTCCAAGTGCAGGATTGGGTTCATCCCTTTTGTCTTATTCCTCCGAGCTTTTATCCCAAGTAAAACAAATAAATGCTTATATTTTGTAATAAAAAAATTCAAGCATTATATTTTATATTCATTAAATTTTTGCGCTACACAGTTTCCGTTTCCTGATTTACAATACAGAAGGGAACTTGAACATAATATTAATAAATATATTACCTATTATAATATTTTCTGCCATTGGCATCTCCCCATAGCTTTGTCCAGAGCTTTGTTTGTTTGATCCGCATGTCAATGGCCAGACGGAGACGGAACAACGGATGATGCTTCTGCAGGGCAGAGGCTACCCACACGGGACGTTTAAATTGTAAATTTTTGAAAGAACAAAAGTCTATAATAAGAAAATGTATGTGGTGTTCCGTGCTTTCCAGCTGTTACTTGACTAGAGAGCTATCACCAATATGTATGTTGCGGGTCAAAATGATTCTCAGGCCAGAGCTGAAAATCAGTGGTTTGCCGTCATTGAACCCAATGCTTAGGTTTGGCCTTTTGTACCTCCGTGACGTATAAATAAACAATACACCGGGTAAATTTTTATTTAATTATTTGTATTGTGTCGTTAGTTTGAATAATATTTTTGTTTAATTGTTCAAACACATTTTTTTTTGTTTTATATGTGATGTGTGTTTTTTTGATGCAAATACATAAATTATCTATCTATCAATCAAGCTATGAGCCCGTCTCTTCATAGAATTCAATGCCTCCAATTGTAACTTAGCCAGATTATGGCATGGGTGAAGACATACAGATTTTTACTAGTCTTTTTACTCAAGATTTTGTATAAATTTGACATGATACCTGACACGCGCCGAGTGTATGGTTTCCATCACGCAGATGAGCAGGAGTATAGTAATAATTTTCACCTGTCAGTACAGAAATAAAATACATTATAACAGTCCGATGGGCATTGGATTGGATAACTGCAGATTTTACATATGATGTTTGCTGAAAATGTTTCGTATATCAAGTATTTAATATATAGATAAACGGTAACCTATAAAATTAGATGCACAGTCTCTAAAAAAATAAAAATTTTTGGCTGTTACTTTTAGAGACTGTGTGTTATTTCCGATTCGCTTGGCACATACGTTGACACAAGTTATATTTATGATATAAAATTATTCATTAAAATTTTGACCTTCAGGCGTCATTCAAAGGGTATAAAATCAAAAGCACGAGCATGCTACGGCGTCACTATGACATGTGGCGAGCAACGTGATTATTAATGAAAATTTTGCCCAACTGACGCAATGGGCAGACTTTTGCCCCGGACACTTTGTGTAAGATTGTGCATCAAGTTATTTTATTGTTTCTCTAAGATTTAATATTATATTTTTTAATACAACTTACCTTCATTGTCATTGTGACGTTAGGCATGTAAGGAAAAATTCATCGCCCTTTTTTATACATTGTGGTATCGTACCTTAGTAGCAACAATGTACTAATTTATGCGTTTGATAAAGTAATAACACTTTACAGCGTCAGTTTCCGTTTCTTTTATATTTAAAGGGCGTTAACGGTGCCACTTTCAATGAAACATGATAATGATGATGTGTCGAGAATGCTTTTAGTTTTATTTCTTATCAAACCTTGCTTTCATTGAACTCAAAATAAAGCCATATTATTTATTTGTCTTTCCTCAAGTGACAGAATTCAATGTGTTAGTAACAGGCATTATTTCTATAAAAATTGTGTTATAAACAGATCACTGCACTGCCCAACGCCAGCGTAGATGTTGTTTTTTCATGTCATAAAAATGATTACTTAATTTTATAAACAACAAATCCTTTTATCACCTTATGAAATTATTCGTTATCAACATGCATTGATTAGCTTGAATCTAGTAATCGAAGATGATTTGACACAGTCGATACGTGATCTTAACGTAAACTTAAATATGCACGAGTATTTAAAAACGTTTGTCAATTGTTTGTAGAGTATTTATTACAGCGTTGCTATACACAATGAAGTTGGCTGCTTAGTTTTCGATATTTGATTAGTTGTGATACTTTATACATGTGATATTTGAGAGCTCATCGGATAGAAATGAAGTTGACGCTTTTATTGTTAACGGTAATGGATTATTTCATTTATATTCTCAAATAGGTAAATTCATAAAGAAACAATTAAAAATGTATGCGGGATAAAGTGTCAGTAATTGATTTAATCAGTTGGCAACACCAGCTTGGTTAGTTTGTTAATATCTGGTTATATACCTAATTCAGGAATAAAAACCTGATGGAGCTTGGTAACCTAACCTATTTAATGATTCACCAGACATAGTTGTTTTGCTTTAAAAATGTTTGTTTTGGAAAAATTTTGGCTGATTTTTCATTTTTGTATAATATTTGTTTTTTTTTAATTTCAACTACCGGTATCTAAAAAAGTCTAATAAGTATTCAGTATTTTATATTCTCTAAAATAATTTACTATGTAGTTGAGTTAACTCGTGACGTAAACCTGTAGATATTATGTACTTGTAAGTATATGAATACAAAATATCTAGTCACTTTTTCTTTTACAGATAATAATTCTACATACATTGTGTCCAGTAGAAGCTGGCCCTCATTGGATAAAACGTTCCTGGGACGATGTTACTGATGTGTTTAGCGATTTCGGAACAAAAATGAAGAATTTTGGGAATAAATTCGAAAGGTGTTTTAGCAACGCTATGAGAGATACAAAGAATTGGTTCAAAAGTACATTTAGTGGTTGACTTAAAAATAGGTAGATTTGTATATTTTTTATAAAATTATAACTTCTAAATTATTTATTTTAATGAATTAAATGTATTACGAGTAAGCCTATTATTTTAACCACGTGCTTAGTAATACCTACTTAGTAAGTATAATAATATAATATTCGTTATCTATTTAAAATTATATCATCATATTTCATCCACTACGTGTCTTAAAGGCAAGTTAAGGAGCTGAATGTAGCATGATGTGTCATTGTCATTAACATCATCTCATGAATTGGGACTGCCATTATCATGATTTGTAAACGCGTGGGAGTTTGTGAAGGCATCTGAGCCCTAAGTTGATGGTGCCTTGTTTAAAGATTGCCATTACCCTATTTTAACCAGCAGGTATTGCAATGACTTGTGGATATTTAAAAAAAAAGTTGCCATCAATTGATGGAAACTGATATATAATTATATGTGCTATGAACGCATTTTTTGGCTATAACATCCAGATAAATAAGACAAGTGTGATATTGATGGAACTTAAAATGTACCATAAATTTCGAAGGAGCAGAGAATGTGTTGGAAACCTTAAAAAAAGCGGAGGTAAAGGGGATTATTGAGAGGGGGAATGGGTAGGGTTACTGGAGTAACCTTACTCATTCGACAAAACACCGCCACCGGTTGTCTATGATTACATGGTATCACTTCAACATTATCTACTAGGTGGTAGACTCCGTGCTGAGTCGTATAAGAAGGTACCACCGCAGTGCTAGCTATCGTCTCGTGAAATAGAAGTGTTTTGCACTTCTATATTTTGGGATGAGGCACTGTAGCTAGTAACATTACCGGGTGTAAGAGACATAACATCTGTTGTCTCGGGTGACGAGTGCAGTGCGGCATTGATGGAGTCATGGTCAGGCGTATCACTTCCCATTAGGTGAGCTCTGACGGACGTCCAACACTTTGTACCTAACATAAAAAAATATGATACCGTAACAGACCTTATGTCTTATAGGTAAAGCTTATGTTTGTAGTACATAATTTGGTAGACAAAGTCCATACTCTGCGAAAGGAATGTGGTACAGTGCTAAGGACAAACATCAGTAATGGTGTGGCAGCATGATTCAGTTCACAGTATTATGTTATTATTGTTATTTTGAACAGCATTTGTCACCTCCGCCGGACGACGATTACCCAATTTGCTTTGTGCGGTATCCAAATTCCACAGTTACATGAGACACGCTTTTCTTCACCATAGTTATTTTTTGTTTCACTATGGAATAGCGGTAATTATGACAGTCAAAAAGAAAAAAAAATGACAAACGAAAAATTCAAACTTTCTACTTTTGCTGACTTTTGAAAAATTCAAACGTGCCTTGTCAGTAAGACTAGCAATAGGCACTGATTTTTAGTTTGAGATTTTTTGAGAAAATAGTATGAAATTATGCTAAGTCTTTGTGATTTTGCATTGCTTGTACCTATCCTCTTCTTATGCTGGACAGAAGTTTCCTTCAATTATTCGCTGTGTTCGTCTTTAATTGTTTAGCACACTTTTTGTGTGTATTATCATGTGTTTACTTTTGTTGTCATAGTGTTGCCTAAATGTTGGCGAACCTTAATAATAAAATAAAAATAAAATAAATTCTCATACAGCCTCCCTAAATGAACTATTGGCATGTGTTTGTTAACTTATGTTTCCTGTCACTCAATGCAAAGAAATATCATTAAGGCATACTCACTTTATGATTCTTGTAGTTATTTTGTGTTTTCAATTGCCTACTAAAAGTGCCCGTTCCTCCATCCTAAATTGAATGCAGCATTGTTTACACTGTAAACAGACTTTAAATGTGCTCAAATTGTTGGTCATCAAGCTCAAAGCCTCGATTAGTCCTGCTCACCGTGCTTGATGTGGCTACCGCATGGTGCGTAGCCAATCAATATACTAGTGTTGCAACGCGCTAACTTTAACTGATGTTTGTTTATGATTTGTAAATAAATTCTTTTATTTATTCTTCATGTTTCACAAACTAATGAACATCTGTAAATCCATCATTTAAAGCATTTTTTTACTTGGTTGCATTCGTTTTGTTGAGTAAAAAGTGTACCTGTAATGTAGAGTGATGTTAAGTATTTTACGAACCAACGTTTTAGTCTAAACGTAAACAAAACGAATTCAAATTTGATTTAATAAAGTTTATTAATTTTTGCTTCTTAGTAAAATGATTTCATCAGCCTGTAACTTCCCAATGACACTGGCTTTCTCACTTTTATAGCTATTGGGAATCGGCCGTAACTCACCACGTGGACATAATAGTTATTGGTTTTTAACGACACCCATCCTATGGATCTCGTTATAATATTGATCGGCTTCCCATCCTATTAATGACTATTACGCTAGTTGCTTGAAATGCGCGATTATCAACTGAGAGTGTTAGCTTAGTAGGATTAATTATTATTAAGGATATCTTTAAATAATTAGTTATTATTAACAGCTAGACCGTAGCACTCGCGTAGACAATGGATTCATGTATTGTGTGTTGTGAGTTTCCACCCGTTCTAAGTACAACCGCTTTGGAAATCTTTCAATTGCCTTCAATTTGGGTTCGTAATTATTATAAATAGGGGTAGAGTTTGTATTATTGCGCCGTAAAATTCTGGTACTATTGTAATATTGGGCACATCCCGAGGATTACACTCAGTGTTTCTATTGTCCACGTCATTTAAATTGACACACGTGCGTGTCTCAAAGGTCCAGGATACCTATCCGTCCAGAAGGAATCAGGCCTTAGACGGGAGCACACAGTGATACAAATATTCGCAATAAGTTTCGACCCGACATCTTATTAAATACGCGCCATGGATTTCCGTTTAACAGTTTTCCTTTGTTTTGTGAGTAATTTATAATTTATTTTTAATAACGTTGTTTTCTTTTTTAGGTTTATAAAAGGTTATCTTGAATAATTTTATGTTGGTGATTTATTATTTCTAGTACCTATGTGTGCCTTTAAAAATAACTATTCGTTTTTTCAATACTTTTTAAAATATAGAGTTTTACAATCACATAACTTTAAAATTCTAAAAATTGCAATATAAACTATAGGCTTTCAAAACACGAAAGAAAATTATAATTTAAAGGATAACTTAAACTTTCCCAAAATATGTTCTCTATTAGCCTCGGATATAAGAAAGACAGCAACCACAGCTTTATGGAATAAAAAGTTTTTGCGCCGTGCTTTCCTTGATATATGAACTAGTTCTTATATGAATGATGGGAAACAGAGTTTAATTAGATGCCAAAGTTTAGCTATGGATACTTCTCCCCAAAACACTAGATTTTCTATTATCTTTCTGATCGTTTTAAAACGGTTATGAATAGAAGGGCTTGGCGCCTTTTGAAACTTTACTTGCTATATCGTTGATTTCACTTATTACTGATAATATTTAATGAGTAGATATAATATGAACGTTTCTCTGATCTTCTTTAACCATATAGTTCAAGTTTAATTTTTAAATATCTTAAACTAAACTTAACTAGTCAGTAGAGCGATCATAACCACTACATGGGTAGAGTGCGTAGATCATTACCAGTCAGTAAGTTATCTTTCTTGCAATAAATAAAGTATTTAGAACTATGGCGTTGATTAAAAAAACAATTTAGCAAAAAATTTATTGACAAAAGGCACACTTCTTTCATTTGTTTTGTTTGATATTTTTTAATAAGTTATTGCATCGTCAGTTATATTGTATTTATTATTCTCGTCATTGTGTTGTTTACAAACTGTAATTGTCAAAATTGATTTAATTATTATTATGTCAGTGAATATTTTTTCTCTCTTCTTTCTCTTCTATTATCCTAAGCATTCAGCGTACCTATAGACTTTCATTTACACGCACAGTGACATATTATGCTTGGGTGTCTTACAAATAATCAAATAGATTATCAACTGAACCCTTAATTTCCAATATAGCATTTCATTCCTTGTTCCGAAAGGCTGAGCTGATTTAGAGAGCCATGCAAACGAAGTTGCAGGCACAATAAGACAAATAATATAATATTCAAACTCAAACTAAAAATATCTTTGTTCAAATAAATCTTTTACAGACACGTTTTAATCGTTTGATAAGATCAATTTAAAATAAATCATCAGCAGCTCATTATAAAGTCCCTACCAAGCACTTTAAGGGTAAAGCCTTTAAGGGTAATAGACTTGTACACCCTTGGTGTATAAGTCTTTAATCGTCCACGTGGGCCCAGTGTGGATAAGCCGATTTCACGCATAACCTTTGAATTTCTCCTTCTTCCTTAGGTGTGCGCAGGTTTCCTTACGATGTCTTATTTCACTGTAAGTGCGTCGGATAAACGTACATCATCATCATCATCATCATTACAACCTAGAAAGTCCACTGCTGAACGAAGGCCTCCCCTAATGATTTCCAAAAAAAAACGTAAATCGTAAATGTAATATAATAAACGTACATATAATTTCGAAATTCGAAAAGACATTGGTACGCGGCGGGATTTGAACCTTTGGAGGATGCACCTCCAGATCGGAAAGAAACAGTTCACACCAATGAGCCATCGACGCACAATACGCTTGATATAAATATTAAATTAAAATCTTATCAAATTACCTCAAATTAAGTGTCAGTTATGTCTTCTGTGTATATTTAATATGAGCTTTCGCAGAACCGTGAACAATATATAGTTAGGAATCACATATTGTAAATTAAGACAATTCAACTGATTTTATGGTCACGAGTACCTACTAAGATACTCAAATTAGCGCTGTATATTTAAACCACATATAAGATGAAATATTAGTGTTGCCACCTTAGCCCTTTTGGGGCTAGAGCCTAGCACGTTTTATTTATAGTGAATATCTTTTTAACAGCTTTTTAGCCCAAAAATAGGCTCTTTTCATTATCTTGAAAATATAACCAACGTGTAAACTTTTCGCACTGCTTACAACTGCTTTCTCGATTTGTATCTCAGATATAGAGTCTGTATAGCTGTTACAATCGCTTCCTTAATGCTTAAGTCTGTTTATTTTAGAATCTCCATATAGCCCGATCTCTTTTTATCTTCTCCAACAGCTCCATTCTTAAAACTAAGGCAACACTGTGAGGTATATGTAGGTCTGGAGATCCGAAGAATATACGCGAATACATAGTGTTATAGATGAGTATACAATGTGTATGACACTGAAACAGTGTCACTGACAATAGGGTAATTTGTCCAGTTCAGTTAAGATATTGCAGTTTAAATACTTATTGTCTGAAAATAAAGTTGATTTGGAACTTTAGACAGCGCTATCTAGTCCCAAACTAAGCATTTAGCCTGTAGTATAGACACTAAACAACGGATTAACATATTTTTTTGGTAACTACATACATATTATATGTACATAGAAAACACCAAGACCAACACAAACATATGTTCATGCCCACAAATGTTTGTACTGCCGGGGGATCGAACCACGAAACCTTGGTGTGAAAGCCGACGTCTCAACCATTACCTACACCAAATGGGTCGTCAAATTTTATTTTTTCGGGTCTCTAAATACATCAGAAGGCACGTTTAGCTGTTTATGCCGAATTCTATCTTAGGATGGCAATCCACCCAATGCTTAGTTTGGGGCTAGATGGCGCAGTGTGAATGTCTGTGGATATTTTATATTTATTATATAATATTCCGGCCAACCATCCAATGGCTGTGTCCATTGCGTTTGTTTCTTGTCTTGTGCGATCAACCGACGTAAATTAAATGTTTCAATATTTATCAGATCGTGATGGCGGTAGCGATGGCTTACCCTTCCGAAGAGTTGCGGACCAAGCGTGACGTCATGGAATCCATGAAAAACGCATGGAACGAGGTGGTGAAGACCCTTAGTGATGCTGGAGATGCTGTGGTGCATGTCTTCAAGCCTACCGAGAAGAGTGTCATCGACAAAATGGCTGACGGGTGAAGGATTTAACACAATAAACAGCTGTAAACTGTTCTGTCTTTACTTAAACGACATTTGCGTTCACTATTATTTTAAAACTGCGTCAATTTTTGACATTAATTTTAAGCCTACTGTCAAAGTTATTTTAATAATTAAGTAGGAACGTGAAAAAAATACAAAGAATTGCAGTTTTCATGTTAGCGCAGTTTCCGAATAATAGAGAAGATATCTTTATGTATCACTCTACTTTCCTGTATTATATGTATTAATGGTACCTGAATAATCATTTATGTAAATTGATGTCTGTTAGTTTTAATATTAGTTGAAAAAGAAATCAGGAACTTTAGAAGTATAATAATAAAATAACGACATAAATACTTATAGTATTGATATTTTAACGTTATATAATTGTATTTATTCTTCATGTTAATCGTGTTTCTGTACTTTTATTCAGGAAAACTCATCATTCATTTGACGTATGTATTAATTACTAATTTCATTAGCACAAAAACAAAATGGACCTAAGTAAATAAATTGAGATATATCAATTATCTTCGTGAGATTCTAATACTATTAGTTTTGAAATACAATACAAACACAGTGTAGATATGAACCCAAATCTAAGTTTAATGAATAATTCATAAGGTTTTTCACTACGTAGTATATTGTGTGTTCATTATGGAAAAAAATATTCCAAGTAGAATATACTTAACACTACATCTCTGTCATCATTATTTCATAACTCTTGGCAATGTGGGCGATGTGTTGTCTATTACGCACACCTACCTAGCTACATTAAAATTCTTATTTGTATTGGACCCACTGAATGAGTAATAAATCTTAATTGAAAACTGTTTTGTGTACACCTAACCATACATTGAATGTTTGTAACTTTACTAAGGTAATAGATAAATTAATAAAATATAGCAAAGGTGTATTTAAACGATAGTATATTTTCAAATCACCTGTAACAACAGAACTTACGTTGACAGAACTAAAACTCTTTACATTAAGTAGTACTTTGTTAGAGTAAGTTATGTCAATACATTTAATGTTTTTAAACAAAAGATTAGCTCGATAACGATGGTTTAAATATTGCTTTGCCTCCTTTAAAGATTCAAATATCGAAGCAAGCTGACACTAACCATCTGATCAGGTGGAGAAGTCACTGAGCGACGCGGGTGGCGCCATCATCCATGTATTCAAGCCAACAGAAAAAAGCATGCTCGACAAAATGGCGGATGGGATCAAGAGCATGGCGCAGTAACAGGACTTACAACAATTTCTTCTTTTCAAAGTTTTGTACTATGATAACCATCGGCAGGATCTTAAAATAAATAAAGATAAAGTGATGACCACCCATTCGATTATACTAATCTTTCTTACAAGAAAGAAGTATCTTATTGAAACCTAAAATACATTATGCTCAATAAAACGTATAAGAACTCTCTTAAATGTTCAATAAAGAGGAATATTTATTTGCTTTCCACTTGCTTTCCAATTTTAATAACTAAGTTAGTGTTGAAGAAAATTCAGTACTAGACGTAATTTCTTTGTTCGCTGAATATGAAACAAGAGCTCATTAAATAATTGCCATCTGCACAGCAACTTATAACTACAAAAGATTACACACAACACGCACGTTTAACTCAGTGTAATTTATGTTTAATTAATATTATATCCGTCTTTGTAATTGTGGTAAAATTCAACCTCTACCGAGTTAACCTTTGTGTTCTAGGTATTCATATTTACAATAAAAATGCATAACTTGAACAGGTTGTTAAAATATTTCGAAAGTTCTTGCGTTTGCTGACATTGCGTCATAGTTTAAGTCAAATATCGTGTGTCGATTTTAGATGTAGGTTATCTTTATTGATTTGTATATGCTATTTTTAACATACAGGGGTAAAACTAGTTTAAATAAAAGCTAAATGTTAACATAAAATTGTGTTTTATTTCATTTGTTAATTCGTTATAAATAAAAATAAGTTCAATGTTGCATAACAAGTGATGGAATCTCATATAGTGTCGAGTGCATTGTGACTGATGTACCTAACTTTGATTGAGCGTTTAATTTAGTCATTGATTTTAGATCACCCAATCGAGAATCGATGGAATCGAGACAAAACGCTCTGAGTATCTATTACACATCACTATGATATGCGGCATTAGAGTCAATTTCAATTATGCCATCCTTATAGTGCACGTCTACCTCGTCATTGAATATCTCAATGAGTTTTTCCGTGCCAACATCCATCCTAGGAGCCGGACTCTCAGGGTAGTCTGGTCTCTTTTCGTAATCTTCCTCTTTATGCTTACGGCGGGAAGGTAAATGAAGATACCAGCTGTGATTTCCTTCTGTTCCTTTTTATCGTCTTCAAGTGACAACTCGTACGCTCTATGTTGCAGATCAGATATGTTATAATGGTAATATTCAGACTTGTGACGCTCTCTGACGAACATGCAGTACGCTATCCAGATGATAACTACAGCTGCCTGCGAAAAAATGAAAGTCAAAGAATAGGTTGTGTGAAAAGTAGTAGGGTAGTAGTAGTAATCATGACTAGGAGTCCTCTCCGTTCGTTCTTTAAGCTGTTAAATCTTCAACGAATAGCGGAAAGTTCTTCCAAAAAGGGCAGTATAAATCTACTTACCAAAATGAGGGCAATAATGAAGCCACCGATGTAGATGCTCATTTTATTTATTGAATTATTTGAACGTTTGGAAAGTGTGTCGATGCTACGGCACAGCCGAACGGCCGCGTAGTGCGGTCGCTCAGCCGTTCAATTAATGTCGCTCCTTTACTTCGTGATGTCATCGAGTGATTTTAATTCTTCTTAATGGGACATGTATTGAAGATCAGTGCGCTTTTTGTTGTGGCGAATATCTTATTGGTGTCTTCAAACTGTAGATTAACTTGACATTGTTATGATAAGTCATTTACTGACACGAGTTATCTTATTTTTTAAATGGCTATAACGAATTTTGTTTACCTATAACGTTTGCGATTAAATTAAATTAATATTAAAAGCATTTGTCATGAAGTCAATTTTATGCGAGTAAAATGGCGCAATGTTCTAAGTTAAGAGATATTTTCGAGTTCAGATTTACAAATCTTTGATAGATATAAGATTTGGTTGATAATGATACACAGACAAATAAGCACCTTGAAATATTTGATTTCTGTCTTCCATTACACTTGTTAGAATTTATTGTAACTTGAGAAAATCTTTGCTTTAGTTTACATTGCATTGAATAATACTTATGAAAATGTTATAATTAATAAGCCTTGAGGAGAAGAAAGTATAATCACATATAAGTCCAGAACCCCTAAACGACGATAGCTGTAAAGGGGGGCTAGATTAAATGTTGATATCATCATCATCATCATCATCATTACAGCCCAATTATGTCCACTGCTGAACGAAGGCCTCCCTAATGATTTCCACGCGGACCGATCCCTTGCAGTTGACATCCATCTGCTACCCGCCAATGTTGATATATCTTTATCGAAAGCGTTATTCATAAATTTTCGAATTTTTATTGTTTTTCTAATGGGGTAGGCTGAAGCAGTATGTCTTTTGCAGTGTACTTTTGCTAGGACTTAGATAACCTTTTAAAACTTTTCGGTGCCTTACCGGTTCAGCATCCCGTAGAACAAATATTATTTGTTCTTTATAATCTATGAACAAAACTTATAGAAGCATTTAAAATAAAAAGCTTAGCTCGTTGGATTAGGAAAACGTGCGTCACAGATTATCGTACTAATGTAAAACTAGTGCACAAGATAAGAATAGCTCAAATAATCGTGTCACTATCAATAACGACGAATTGGTGTCTACCTTGACCTAACGGTCTTGAATGACCGCTCATGAGTCGGAAACCACAATCATGATCTGGTTAGTCAGTGCTCATGCACCGAACCCCCTTTGTCACCTTACACAGTTGTCCTGCAACCATGTCTCGATACAACAGAATTATAAAAATGTTTTGCTAAGAAAACAAGCAATGGAAACTACAGATAGCAATTTGTCGTGGTTGAGCAATAATAAATATAGTTCGCACTAAGTGCGGAGACAAGACATCAGTAGAGTAAACATCCTTTGAAGTACCCTTCTAAAAATTAGGATAGCTGTGAATTATTAGTACTTAAATAAATATGCTGGTAACCTAGATCTCACGGAACCAAATTGGATTATTGATGTTACAAATATAACATGTTTTTTTATTTATTGAACAGGAATCAAACGAGTATGCGGCTCACCTTATGGTAAATGACACCGCCGCCCAAGAATATTTTCAAGACCTGAGGTCACAGAAATGAATCTCCCTTTTTAATAACGCCAGGTAAATATCAAATGGTCGACAAAATCGTACTGTGAGAAGACCTTCAATCATCCTAGTGGTGAGGATGAAATGCAGAGATCCTCCAAAATATTCTTAGCTGGAACAACGTATCCTTATCGGAACACTCCCCGGGATACAGGCGGTAGAGAATGTAGAGTGAGGTCACAGCATTATGCAAATCAATGGATCAAAACATTCAGAAACATCCATGTCTTCGATTCGATAAACTCTTAATGGTTATGTATGCAGTCAAGAAGATGAAGTTGTCATCCTTTATAATAACTTTAACCAAACAGCCTATAACGTTTAATTTAAGGCATAGGCCTTCCGTCGTAGCTTGTATATAAGGAAATTTGCCCAATTCACCGAAACTATTTATTTGAACATTTTAATTTCCCGGTCCCTTCTGTTATTATTTGTCATTTTATTATAGGGTGCGACGTAATGGTCACAATGGTAATGTACTTGATGCATGCTTGTATTGTATAGATCACAATACTGTTGACGTAGTAAAATACCTATACAAATACTATACTGAGTACAAATACTATAGAAGTAGTTTTACGCAGCTGTACCGCACTGTTTTATAAATAAATGATGAATCCTAACTCGATACGATTCTGTGTTATATGGATTAATATAGTCATCAGCAATAACGTATTCAGGGTAGCTATGGTGAGAGGGTCATATCATATTACGCGATCCCAATGCAATTTGGGGGCTGTTTTAGTCTTGAAAAAGACTTATCTTCTTATTTGGGACCGGGTCCAGCTTAATGTGCACTCCGAATCACGGAATCGTATTTTTTTCAGAAAATTAGGTTGTTCTTACTAGGTGGGAGACTCGGTACTGAGTCGTCTAGGTAGGTACTAACGTAAAGCCAGATATCGTTCCGTGAAATATAAATGTTTTGCACTTGTGTTTCGGGAAAGGGCACTGTAGCTGGTAAAATTACCGGGTATATGAGACCTAACATCTGTTTTCTAGGGTGTTTAATAACTTTGGTTACCCGTAGAATGGCGGGGCCAACATTTAAAGCTGACGCATACTTTTTCACAACTTTTAAAAGGCTCTTTTGCATGTGAATACAAATACATGTAGCCAATACAACGCCTGGCAGATTACAAATGTTATTTTGCTCGATGCTGATTGGCTGACGTAACAAAATGGAAGGTGCTTGTGATATGCACAAGGAGGTTGAAAGTAAATATGCCAATGATTGCTGGTGATGTCTAACATCCAGCTATCTATAAGAAGAAAAGTTTGTAAACTGTAAATATAATAATGGAAGGTGCAAGTCTATAGAAATAGACGGCAAGCTGTAAACACAAACAAGAGATCGAAGATAGAAATAAGGTAAAAATGTAAAAGAAGTAATATAAATAGATATTAAGTAAATATTGTAAAAAGAAAGATAAAATAAAAAGAATAATAAAAAAGAAAATAAATATAAAGATATAAAAATACAAAAAAAAACACCAAAAATATTAAGAAAGAAAAGAAAAGAGAATAAATAAAGTCTCTGACCACCATGTCAGGGGATAAGCTGAGAAAAAAAAATCCAGCTATCAGTTATTCTGACTTGTCATAGTCATAGGCATCTTTTGCCTCGTATGTATGTGGGTTTTCGCTATGCCGGAGGCACAAGTTGTTTTCAATGCACAGGTCGCCAAAAGCTTTCCAAAAAGCACGTTTTTAATAAAAAATAAACTTGGAGTGGCATTCTTACCCAGATTCCTTCATTACAAGTAAAAGTTTTTTGATTCACTCTAAAGATTAAATTAGTTAAAAAGTTACATTCATGGGAGTTGCGAAAACCTCATTATTTAATACCAAGCTAGCGCCTCAGCATTTTTATCTGCAATGTTTCTAGACCAGATATTGCTTTTGTATATTGCAGAATGGGGAGAACCTGATATCCAGCACAGAACTGTGATAGGTTGAAGAGAGACAGATACTTTCTTTTTACGAGTACTAAATGATTTATCTACCTTGGTACGTGGCGGGATTTGAACCTGCGCCCTCCCGTTAGGAAGGCAAACAGTCCACACCATCAAGGCAGGTTAAGTCAATAATGGCAAAAACATAATCAAACCGTTGACGCCCAAAAGCTAGCTACGATACTATTCGATACGCTAGAAAGTAGAATAAGCTCTAAACTATTTTTGTTCTCCTGGTACTTTTCAAAACAATGACTCATTGAACCTGTATTGTGTATGGAAATAATATAAAAATGTTTTTATGTTGCTATTCTTTTAAAAGTTCAATTGATCGATAATTACTACTTTCAATTTCAAACAAAATAATCTTAGCACTGGGATGGGATATAGTTCGGATGAAAAGACTACATTAAAATTCTAAAATAAACAACTCGGCTGCGAATCAGATTTGTGAGATCGACTCGCCCCCTTAGCCCAAATAGTTGCTTATGTGGTTCTGAGAATCATCTATTTACACCTTTCCTACCTTTGTTGCCTCAAAAATAAAGATGGTATTGCTCACAGACATCAGAATATACATTAGGACTGGACAAGCCGCCAAGTTTATAGGCAGTCCAGTGTCGCAATTTCTTTTTGGTTTTACCTGTGAAAAGTTATTATATTTCTTGGTAAATTTACTGATTCATTGCGATGATGGCATGTTACAATTGCACAGGATGGCATTTTGGAAAAAAAACGGTAATTTCTTCTAATATTCGTGCGTCTTGACTCGTCTCACAGAGCATAAACTGGCAGCCAGTGTATGCCCGTTGAGCTTACATTTGTCGCACTTTAAACGCGGCTTGCCCCATCTCCTGTATTGGTAAATCTGTGGTATTGCTTCTAAGGGTTTTGTAATATAAAATGACACAATAAAACTATATTTATTACAAAAGTTTACTGTCATGGCTCACTTAGAATTAAATTCGAAATGACGATTGCTTAATCGCCACTTAAACAAATAAGCATTACGAACTAATCGACTATAAATACTTGAAATAAATTTTATCTCTGAATAATTGGATAATTAATCAAATATATTTCAACATATTAAATATTTGCAAATAAAATCCTTACGTATTTTGTATGACTCTAGGATTCCTTACAATAAACAAGAGATCTTTTTTTAAAATCGATCAAAGGCAATTGTATTGTTTAATTTAGTTTTTATAATATTAGCTACGTTCCCAAATTAAGGTATTGTTTTGTTGCACCTCATTTGTTTCTGAAATCAATTACATTATGTAGATGCATTTTTACCACCATATCTTATTACTTAAAATCTAGTATCTTATTTATTAATCTCAAATGCCTCAATTTGCGTTTGCAAAATTTGAGTTTGTAATAAATATTCACTGACTAACACCTTTCTATAGGATGGAAGTAATGCAATGTTATTTATATAATAATATCAATATCGTCGGATATCTTCTATACTATCAGTATTGTTATGACCTTATGACATAACAACTTTAATTTATTTCTTTCATCTTTCATAAAAGCTTCATTTGTAATTTAACGTAAATTAACCCAGAGTTCTGTGAAGACATAAGATTTCATACAATATAACAAATATGAATTAAATTCTGTGAAATCATTTGATGCTTTGTACAACTTTAAAGGATCAACTTCTAGGAGTACCTACAATTTCCAAGTTTCACTATCCAAATATTACTGAAAGACGTTTATGTCTATTTTTCACAGCAGTATCAAATGATATTCTGTTCAATTTTCCAAATTCTCAACAACATTGCATATCCGAGGATGTATTACCGGCCAACAACGGCTCTTACGGTGTTTTTCAAAATGTCAGTCACCAGCTCCGTTGTTCTGATGATCTTGTAACCGATCTGGTCTATTAAGGTTATGGCTGTGGTGTAAGGCTCGACGTCATTTGTCGGTCGGAGTGGGAACCGCGTCGACGTTTCAGAAGCTACAGTCGAGGCTTGAGTGGCTCTGTGAACATATTAACGATTCGATAAAACCAAACTTGTATTGACAGCTTACATACAATGTCAGCGTTATAGTTATCATTCATAACAAAATCTAAATATCTTGGTTAAGTATAGAACACTTATGAATACCACTGTTACCAAAATAAGGTTCCAGTTTAAGCTTTATGGGTCCAAAGCCAACTTTGGTCGTTATGCATATTTTCTACGAAGAAACTCTGAAGAATCAAACAATCTTGGCAAACCAAGTAAAAACACCTAAATAAAAACAATGATACTTGTACGGTTTACTGCACATTACCTTAGCAGTAACCTAATTACAACGATATTTGTAAGTCGCTGCATCGCCACTTTGTACTCGGGCGTGCATTTCATATTCAATAAATCAGTCTAATTACGACAAGCATCGGACTCGGTTGTATCATTTCTTATCAGCATCCCTTATCATATTATCAGCTATCATCTTATCATATCTATCATTTAAGTGTGTAGGCTTATACCCCCTAGAATACTAATCATTGTTTTTATTTAGGTAGCCATTTTACAATGGACTTTGGAAAGTGGGTTTACAAAGTGAACACAGTAATTTAAAATGTACAGAAATGACCATGAATGACAACAATTCATGAAAATTGAAATGATGTTAACTATTGGTAAATATATTATTTCTTAAACTGGATTTAGACGAAGAATATTGTTAAAAGCATTATGGAATAGTTTGTGAAATGATTTCAAGGCCGAAAGGATGAAATTGGTACAATTTATTAATTATTATTGATTTAATTAATTTAGGTATGGAAACGATCTCTTATTATAGGTTATATTAATACTTAAACTAAGTGGCTAAATTATATTTAGCTTACCAAGCAACTTTAACCTTGTTGATGCTGGGAGTTTATTACGGACCGATCATATATATTTGTATCACAATATACGTCGGTTAGGTTCTTATCAACTATTTCTTGTAAAGATAAACTTAATTTATTCGACGGATAGTCAATCAGCTTAGAAATCAAAATTAGGGATGCAATTTAACATGTTCTCCTTAAACCCATTTTATTAAAAATCTGTGCTTATAAATAGTCTGAATTAAGATGAAAGGATTTACATTCTAAATTATATAATAATAATGAACTATGTAAATCCGCAGTACTGGTTAAAGTCTATTTTTTCGACTGACTTAAGGAGTCATCCCTCTATAATATATAATGGGACCAACTT
>PQWD01012259.1:0-19759 GCA_019425675.1 Leucinodes orbonalis
TTCAACACATAAACCGTATGGAGACAGCAGATTTGAATACTATCACAACTTCTATTTTTCCCGTTGGTACTATAGGAGGCGGTTTAATATATATATCCACTGACATTCACACAGCGCCATCTAGTCCCAAGTTAAGCGTAAGCACCGGATAAATATACTTACTTTTTTTTGTAAATTTCTTAAGATAAACAATTAACTAACTAGATGCACAATCACAAAGAAATAGCAACCAAAAAATTTCTGAGTCGCTCGATATATTCGGATAGTTGTTACGAGCCTACGCGTAAGATCTTAGTCGTCCACGCGGGCCCAGTGTGGATTGGCGGAATTCACGCAAAACCTTTAAATCTCTACGCAGGCGTGCGCAGGTTTACTTACGACACGAAAATACATTGTTAGGTGGTGGGATTTCAACCTGCACCCTCCAAATCGGAAGGCACCACAACACCAATGAGCCACAGAATGTCTTCCAATCTGTGCTTTAGGGAATTATTCACATCACACTTAACACTTATTATCTGGCGTAATTTAAGTTGCACTTACAAACTTATATATAAAATAACTCTTTAATATATAAAATAATTTAACATTTTTACAGAACTACTATATACTGTCTTCTGAAAGAAAATCGTAGGCTAAACTAGGCTTCTTAGCAACTAAACCATTGTCGAAGAAATATTATCACCAGAAATGCTTTAGATCGCTGTTCCTTTACAATTATCTCAAGGAACAAGACACCAATCTATCTCCCCTTGATTTATTGAAGGTCCCTTAATTAAATGGAGTCCAAAATATTGGCAAGGCTTCCCTAAGTAAATTACCGAGTGAACCTTGGTGTGATGTATGTAAATTTTTGTAGAAAATGGTTACTTAACCTCCTAACTTGTTTATCCAGGATCTACTTTAAATTCATAAACTCAAGCTTAATGTTTGCAATTTATTTCGCTTTATACTTGATAACATTTTTGTGCCCTCCATTAATCTTTTGTTCTATTTTCCTGAATTTTAGGAAAAACCCATTGCCCGCCAAAGACGCCTTAAGATTTTCTATTGTGTCTGAATTCCCGGCGTTCAATGGGTTAACTTCATAGATTCTAAGTGGAGATATTGCCATATGACGTTAGAAGCTAACAGCTTGATGGAACTGACCAACCTGATGTTATTAAAAGGGACATAATATCATTCAACTTAAAATAATGGCCCGTAACAACTGGTGGGCTTAGACGGTCTTTACGATAGTAAGCGTTTTGCTGTAATCTTCTTCTTGGGTAAGGGACAGCAGTACCTACCTATGAAAGGTAAAGAATTATGTAAGAGTTCTGCTGCCCGTACTAAAAGTATGTATCATTTAATACAACCATCCAATTAAAACTTTACAGTTCCTATTTTTAATTACTTATATTTTATTAATTCCTGTATGAAAATGAGTAGACCCGTTACCTTTGCATATGTTATTACTTAAGACCATTAATATTTTACATCTTTCTATATAAATACATACAAACAATACGCTCGGCAAACCCCAGTACAATAATAAAATCAGATATTGAAAACGAAACTTCGCAGCCTTTATCAATTTTCCTCCAAACTTTCCTACGCCCTCCCTTAAGGGAGGTATCGGGTGAAACATTAACAGTTATATGAAATATTACATATTTCCTAACCCTACGTGAGTTTGCTCGCGGAAAATAAAACCACTTACAAAAATAAAGTAACAATATGTATTCAATTACGTCCATTCTTATTTAATATTATAAATGCAAAAGTAACTCTCTGTAAAATAATAATAAATCTTTATTGAAACGAAAAACAAATACAAAAATGTATGTCTGACTGTTTGTATGTTTGTTACGCTTTCACGCCTAAACTGTACGGATTTTTTTTAAATTCGGTATTGTGATAGACGGTAACTTGGAATAGGACATAGGCTACATTTCGTTCAGTTTTAACTGTCCACTTTCCTTAATTGGGGGATGGAATTCAATATGGAACATTCAGCATTTTTTAAGGTAGAAAGCAAAAAATTGATGCAATTATGTTATTTGCATCAAAACATTTGTATGTATGAACATGTCTGTTTGTAATTGTCTGCGTGTTTCTATGTATAATATGTCTGTATTTAAAAAAATATGTACATAACGGTGGCTCTATGGTGTGGATAGTTACCTTCCTACCGAGAGGGCTGAGGAATCCCGCTACGAAACAATGTGTTTCCGAATTTTCGAAAATATATGTGTACGTTATCCGACGCTCTTACGATGAAGAAAACATCGCGAGCAAACCTGCGCACGCCTGCACTGGGCCCTACACTGGTAGGCTCGTGCCCCTTGGTTGGGACGTTTAATGAGCGGATGATGATGATATACATAAGTAAATTTATCACTTGCTTAGTACCCTTATTTCAAGCTCCTTGCTTAATATGGGGCTAGATGATGCTATGTGAATGTCAGTGGATATTTATTATATTATTTTATCATTTATAATGTTATTACTTTCATATGGAAATGGAATGGAATATGTTCGCTCAGAATTTGTTTCAAAAACAATTTCTGAGCGAACTGGCCACCCCAATTACTTCATAAAAATAAACTAATATTACGGAATATAATATAAAGATTGCTCTTGCCGAGTGAAACCCTTTACTGGGTCAAGGTAACAACCCTATTAATTTTTATCTCCTCGCCATTAGCGACCCTCTACTCTCCCGTGACGTAATAACATCTTGAAGATTAATTAAAACGCTCTCAGCACCGCCGTCGCTCAGTTCTAATGGCTAGATTCTCCATTTGTTAATTATAAATTAACCTTCCGAGGTTAGGGATTTTTATGAGACTTCCTGGATCTGAAAAGCTTTGGCAAATTTATTAAATCTTAAAATTTAATCCCTATTATGAAATGTGTGTCTAAATAAAAGCGGAATATAGTTTCTTCTATCCTTAATATCACCAATTTGAAATTTATAAATGACATATCAATTATTATATCAGTCCGTAACCACACTACCCACACAGGAAATCGGGTAGAACTGCTCATACATGATTGGTATGGGGATATTGGCCCATAAATCACCACGTGGGCCCAATATGAATTGGTGGGTGTTAATGACTATCATCCTTAATGCGAGTAGCAGCCGCAACAATGAGCTTATTGTACCAACCAAAGCAGTGCGATACACAAAGATTATGAGTAGGGTATGCAAAGTGAGTAACACTAATTGCAAAAACAATAAATTGTTTACATTTTTGACAAATTGAGTACTGTTGATGACAGCAGATCGCCTATGGTTTTTATATCTGTAGAGGAAAATGGGCAAAGAAGTGGTGGCAATTTGCATATATGGAGTGCACGCTACTGATACGGAGCACATAGGTACTCGAGATAATATTTTCGGTTACATATTCTCCGGTTGATCATTTAGATAGTTGCTTAACTTGTGTGAATGACAACTGATTCCTAATCTGTAGGGACCTCCTTAAATTACGTTTATTATGAAGGAATAAGAATCAACAGTTATGACTCCATGACTTGAAATCCAAAAGCTACCAGAAGCTGCTACAGTTTATTTTTACTTTAGTTTTATAGACAAAATTTGATGCTTATCTTTTGATATATGCCGTCTTCGGGAGTCAAAGTGTTTAATATAAGCATGAATTCAACAATAAAAAACAATTAACCATAGCTAAATAAGTCTTTCGCCTATCCCGTTCATGTTATTGGATTCCTATACAAAAGTCGATATCCTCCGCGCGTGAATTAGACATGGAACGCGAACCGAAAATAAATTGGATTCTGACGGTTCGGACCACAGATTTCCCAATACAGGAGATGGGGCAAGCCGCGTTAAAAAGTGCGACAAATGTATGCTCAACGAGCATACACTGGCTATAGTTTACGCTCCGTGAGACGAATGAAGACGCACGAATTTTAGAAGAAATTACCGTTTTTTTTCCAAAATGCCATTCTGTGCAATTGTAACATGCCATCATCGCAGTGAATCAGTAAAATTTACCAAGAAATATAATATCTTTTCACAGGTAAGAATTGAAAAGTAATTGCGACACTGGGACTGCCTATAAACTTGGCGGCTTGTCCAGTCTAATTGTTATTCGGATGTCTGTGGTTCGGACCCACTGGCCCCGACTATTCAGACAGTGATTAATTTTTGACAGCCGCGTATACAGCGTTTGTTATTGAAATTAGAAACGCTTTCGTTTTGAAAACGTGCGCTGTGATTTAAAACTTATTGTCTGTATATTTCACATTGTCCGTATATATCAAAACGTATGTTATTTATGTGATAGAAGAACTTAGAATGTGTAAATAAGTTCTTATGGCTTATTAGAGCGTCGGTGACTCAATGGTGTGGACTGTCGCCTTCCTACCAGGAGGGCTGAGGTTCAAATCCCGACACGTACGTTTTCGAATTTTCGAAAATATATGTACGTTATCCGACGCTCTTACGGTGAAGGAAAACATCGTAAGGAAACCTTCATGCACGCCTGCGAAGAGATTCAAAGGTTGTGTGTGAAGTCGTCCAATCCGCACTGGGCCCGCGTGGACGACGAAGGCCTAATCACCCTATACGGGTACCGTGCCACCCTCGGTGGGGACGTTTAATGAGCTGATGATGATGATGAAGTTCTTATGGACAGTGTTCCTTAGGTCACCTTTCAAACAAAGAAGATAGAGTTTGTATAAGTACTGGACTGGAATAGACGTCTATTTTTCCAACAGCAATAGCTTTGGTATTAATGTACATTAATAACACTTGTGTATAAGATCCATTAAGAATACATGACTTCAAGGCAAGAGTGAATAGGCTGTTTCTAGGCAGGCATGATCCATCCTCGGCCGCATCATCACTTACCATCAGGTGAGATGGCGGTTAAATGTCTATAGATGATAATAAAAATGTAAATTTAAAAAAAATCTATCTACCATCATTCTACGTTAGCTCATTATACGTCCCCACCGAGTATCTGTATAGGCCTTAATTGTCCACGCAGGCCCATTGCGGATTGCTAAACTTCTAACACAACCTTTGAATTTCACTGCAAGAGCGTTGACGCAAATTAATACTACTTACTATTGTAATGTTTCTCTTGATATGTGTTAGGTGAGTAGATGAAATCTAGTATGACGCATGTTTATAGTTAGGCGTCTCTATATTGAATGAATAAATACATCATATAATTTGGAATTATAAGCTACAGGTAACTATTAAAATACTTACTCAGCCAAGCGTCACGTACACGCGCGACCTAATTACTCAAATATGAAAAATGTTGAATAATTAATTTGCCTTTACACTGTTATTAATTTTCTTTAATACTGCATCTGGCATCAGGCGAACCACTCTACTGATCGTCCGTATGATAATAAAAATGTTTTGTCTTTTACGTAGTGGCGTTATAAAAGCCTCATAAAACATGGGTTTGAGAGATCAAATGAAAATGTTGACATTCCAAGCACCACTAAATGTGTTGTAAACCTAACATCTCGTTAGCAATAAACATTATTCATTCATAAAGAGACTTGTTACGGCCATCTTGGGTTTTGGGGGATTTGATAACTATTAAGGCACAATAACGATGGAACTGTGCATTTTAAAATTAGCGAAACGGTTGAGACGTCGGCTTACACCAAGGGTTCTGGGTTCGATCTCTAGGCATTTCGAACATTTGTGTGCATGAACAGTCTGTTTGCATTGGTCTGGGTGTTTTCTATGTAAAATATGTATCTATTTACAAAATATATGTATGTTTATCCGTTGTTTAGTATCCATAATTAACTAATGCTTAGTTTGGGGCTAGATGGCGCTGTGTGATTGTCAGTGGATATTATTGTCAAATACATACTTTATAATACTTACCCTTATATAATATTTTTGACATATACAGCGAGTTCAATCACTTAATAAATAAATGGAACCCTTTAAATATCTCTGATATTGTTTAAATCAAGCAAAATTTGATCTCAGCGAGCAGACACCGTTTATTGATTAATTGATTTATATTATTTTGCGATTGGATGACGATCATGTTAATTACACAATTATCATTTTCTGTCATAGAATGGTCGTAAAATATCTCAATTCCTTTTCTAAGGTAGCTATCGTAAACGCCACTAGGCGCAACTTTCTATTGCTGTCTGTGTATGTAGATGTATATCCCAGCAGTATACCATTGTAACAACTGTTCGTAAATTATACCTCATGGAGCATCCAAATATTTTGATTCCAATTTCGTAGATAGGTATATGATATAAGGTAGGTATTTATTTTAGATCGAGTATCATCGCCTTTTGATTGCAACATTTGCGTAATATACTATTTGTCAAAGTCAAATAAACTGAACAGTTTATTTCCCGGTGTCAGTTTTGTTTGGAAACCCAATAACAGAGGCGCTGGGAAAAGCGAATTCTAAATCGGAGTTAGGTGGCCGGCACTTTACATATCGTGTATTGGAAAATAGTTAACTCAATATTTTGTTGGTCGATCCGTTAGTGAGTTATTTCGCGTTCGTCACTTAATTGTTGTAGTTTGCGTGTGTTGTTTTAAAATGTTACATGAAATGAAACGTCGTTAAATTCATGCGTTTTAAAAATGTCAATTTAAAGTCGTTTAGGTAATTATGAATAAAAAATTTAAACCATTTTCCTCTTCGGGAGGCGGTTTCCAAAATTCTCTATTAACGCTCCCTAAAACTTCCTAAGGAAGTTTTATATCAAACTTCAGCTTATAACGTTAGAAACTTCCGTGTTGCATTATACACGTATAATGCAATATAACGAGACTTAACGCAATATTCGCTGTGTGTGACCTCTTTACGTCGATACCTCTTTGCGTCGGTGGCTCAATGGTGTGGACCTCCCTCCTACCGGGAGGGTTGAGGTTCAAATCCCGCCACGTACCAATGTGTTTTCGAATTTTCGAAATTATAGGTACGATATCCGATGCTCTTACGGTGAAGAAAAAGTCGTGAGGCACGACTGCGAAGAGATTCAAAGGTTGTGCGTGACCTGTCCAACCCGCAATGGGCCCTGTGGACGACGAAGGCCTAAACAATCATACGGGTAGGCTCGCGCCCGTCGGTGGGGACGTTTAATGTGCTGATGATGATGAAAACCTCTATAATACTTGTGATGAAGGCTCTTGAAACGCAAACGAAACGTCTATCTGCAATAACTTTCTAATGTAAATTGTAGTAAATTATGTAAATGGACCGACGACTTGCGCATGGTCGTTGGTGGAGGCTGGATGAGAAAAGCCGGAAAAGGAGAACCGGGTTGCCAAGAAATGTTTTTGTTTTTTATTTTATTATAAGGCTACCTCGTATCGAAAGTGTTTAGTATCAAATTTACATTTTTTTAAATGGTTTTGAATCTGTATTGCACTTTTCCTTTATGAAAGCTTTTGTAAACGTTCGGCACCATGCCTTTTCCGTAAATGTATATATCTTTACGAGCTTTATACAAGTTCGCGTAGAAATAAAATAAATGCCCTAGATGTGGATGTTGCGGTTCGTGAATGGCTCCCAGCTGAATGAAACAGGAGCAGATAAAACATGTCACGAATTTATAGACGTAATTTACTACGGAATTTCAACCTATGAAAATAGGTTTGTGGTTTTGTATTCTGAGGCGTTAAATTGCATTTGATTTAGTTTTCACATTATAGGACCTGTAGATATGTGTCCTAACATGCATTATTATAAGCTCTTACAAATGTTCGTGGTATAACCTGCAACATTACAAACAAGGCTGTGGTGTCCGACATACTTTCGACTTGTGACGGGTAAAAGCAAACTTACTTTATGGGCTCCTATTTAGTACAAGGCTTAGATGACCAAGCTAACCTTACTTAACAGTAGACTATCTCGCCATAACGTCTTTGGTGACATCAACACGGATTGTGGGAGCTTGGAATGATATTATTGTTAATTGGTAATACAATTAAGTTTTAAATTCTTTGAGCGTGACTTATCGAAACTATTCCGTCACAAAGGTACTCTGTAACATATATCTAAATATGGAACATTAAGGTTGACATCTTTAAAGTCCCAAAAAAAGCAATAATTAGATTAATTTTGGATCATCAGCTCATTAAACGTCCCCACCGGATTGTCGACTTCACGCACTTTGAATCACTTCGCAGGCGTGCGCAGGTTTCCTCAAGTTTCTCTTCTCGTAAGAGCGTCGGATAGTGTTCATATAATTATTTAAAAAATCAAAAGTACATTGGTACGGGGCGGGACTTGAGTGCGAAGGCTCAAGATCGGAAGGCAACAGTCCACACCAATGAACCACCGACACTCCCTTATAATTTCAGATAATATAATAATAAGGTGTTCATAAAAAGTTCTATGTTAATGGTGTTGGTTTCCGCACTTAGTCCGTGCAGTGGACCATTTGCGTGAGCCATGGCGGCCTTCTGGTCACTCCAGCCAGCCCACCTCCCTCCAAAAAAGATAAGTCTTCCCGGTCTCCTCAAGGCGTCCGCAACTGTTACCGTGAGCCGATGGTTCCCTGCGGATCTGGGCCTAAAAAACACATGCGCCACCGTTTCCTCCTCCTTCATGCACGCTCTGCATAAGGATTGTCCGTGATACCTAGTGTGTAGAAGTGTTTGTTTAGTGCGCAGTGTCCAGTGATGGTCCCCGTCACTGGACACTGCGCACTAAATTCTGTTCATGCGTAGAAGACGCCTAGACAGTTTCCTATCCGGTATGGCCTCCGGACTGCCTGCACCCTTAAAAAATAAAAAGTTATTACAGGAATGGTTGGGTTTATAGTCATGTTAAAAAATATATCTTCAATGCCACAGAAACATCCTATTTCTATCCACATATAATATACAAGAACTCTAGCTACATATGTCCAAAATACCTGAATAAATACAAATAGCCTCAGCCTATAACCATTAAAGTTAACATTTTTCCTTTTTGTTTCAGTACACGTGCCTTCACGAAAACCTGTTCCACTACCTATGTGAAGAGAATGGCGGTGCAGTGACTCTACCAGCTGCAAGAGGAGACGACGCCTGGAAGGTCTACTTCAATGAGAACCTGAGGAGATTGTGGACGAGTTCGCGATGAGATACGGCATCGAAGCCATCTACCAAGCTATGACGTAAGTGGATATTTTTGATTTGGTTTCCTGTACGATTTTTAAAATACATGTGATCGTTGGTTTTTGGTGTCTGCCAATGAAATAGATTTTGGTAGCAAATCTAATAAGCTCATTTTTAAATTTTTTTACAAATAAAATTTTTATTTACTTATATCACAGATTAAATAATATATACTATATTATATTTTATTGCTTTAAAACACTATAACGTGACGTACTTAGATTTATCGACTTACGCACTTTCAAAACCTCTTTTGTAATAAAAATAATTCAAAAAAATAGATCTTTGAACAATTATGTATAACATAATATGAGGCAATGCACTGTTATAAATTTTAAAATATGTGGTTTAATTAATTTTAATAGTTCTAAGATAATATTACAAGATAATTTACAAGATCATATTGTTAAACACAGACATTTCTCTATGAATATAGGCGCCATTAACACACGCAGATAATTAAAGGTACTGGTAATCTGCTAAGTAGTTACAAGTATGGCTCCCTTTTGGCAAACAGCTCAGCGGTTTATTTTGATATCCGACCCATACTAAGGTCGGTAACGGTTATCTTCGCCGAATGGTCGATAAACGGTACTATTGCAAACAAGGTAACGTTAAAATAGGCCTCTTACTGTATGTATATATAGTCTTACATAACAGGGATAATGTAACTTTCATAACGTCAGACACCAAAAACAGTTAAGTCAAAATTGATTACTAGGTCGTGGGGAGTTAGTTGGGTTTTGATGTTAGAAATATTTGCGTAAGTTAGGTTAGATTGTGTTCTTGCCTATTTTGAATATTTGTTTAAAGTATATGAATCATTTTTACTACATAGATTCATCAGATTGGATTACAGACTACAATGATAGATGAATATCTTAATCTTAGTGCATTAATGTATAATACTTTCAGATAGTCATAATGTATATATTTTTGTGTGTTCACAATTGTTTTACATACAAATAATTACCTTTATTTTATTAAAGTTAAAAAAATTAGAACCGATGTTTAAATATCTACATTAAAATCAATATTTTAATACATGTCGTTCACTACACTTGTGATCATTTAAGTACTAGCTAGAGAAGCTAGATTTATCTTATTTCTTATAAATTCCAACCCGTCCGTATTTTTTATTTATTCAAGAAACAGGTTTTATTATGATGATCGTACGCCAAGCCATTCCCACCGAAAAGTGATCTGAACATTCAATACTCACAAAACTAGTCTAGTAATGGTCCGGAATTTCTTTTTGACGAGAAAAATCCACAACACCTTTAAACAACCATAGAGACCCAAAAATTACTTAGTTGTGATACTCGAGAGTACGTAGCCACTAGTGCTTTAAGTCATTTACGTAACAAATGTACAAGACGGTCAAGACACACCTGATGGTGAGTGACGTGTTACGCCTTAGTAACTTAGTAAAGTGATACGCCTGACCATGACAGAGCGGCTTTGATGGAGACAACAACTGATATAATTTTCTCAACGCCGTACTGCGCCGCGACATCCGAACTAATACATTACAAAATTAATTTAATTGCAAATAATTAAAACTCGATAAAGTCTAAGATTAATGTTCCAGCATTTCCACTGCTTGTCCACGAAGTACTTGTCGCGCTGGTACCCCTGTCATGTCAATCTCCTGGCAACAATTAACGCGTACTATGCTCACACGACCGCATCTTCAGCTGTTTCTGCCTCAGACCGGTTGCGCTCAAACTTTGGGGTAAGTGTTCTATTTATTGAAAAAACCTATACGAAGTGATTTCTGCCAGGGATCCCTAAATATACAGTTACAGGTTTTATTCAAATTGTAGTGTTTGCAAAAGTTCATACGATGTAAGCGTCTATCGTGTCTTAGTTTATAGTTTTGAAACTTATACTACAAGAGCTTATTATTAATTTGTAAAGTATAGGCAACTATGTTTTGGGCAAGTGCCCAGGTATTTAGTCAGCGACTTGCCGCTTGAACATCATATATTGAAAGATGGTAACACACAAAATAAAACCAAAGAAATAGCAGGAACTTTGCTTATGGCGTTAACAACGTTAGGTATTTAGTAGTTAAGAATAAAATTCATTTAACAATGGAAACATACAAAGTTTATGCAATAAAATGTTATTATTTTTTTTATAGAAAGAAAAGTTCGTCAAACTCCTAGACCAGCTGCACAATTCGCTGCGGATAGACTTGTCGATGTACAGGAATAACTTCCCTGCCTCTAGTGCTGAGAAGCTCATGGATCTCAAATCTACAGTCGATTTGTTGACAAGCATAACTTTCTTTAGGATGAAGGTGGGTGTAATGTTTCATTGGATGGAGTTTTACCTATCGCAGCAAAAATTATGAAAAAAAAACACAAACAAATTTATTTTATCGAGGTTTTGTTTAACATGAACGGATTGACGTTTTTCAAAGCGATTCTTCTTTTTGTTACGT
The DNA here is from genome assembly GCA_019425675.1 of Leucinodes orbonalis. NCBI lineage: Eukaryota > Metazoa > Arthropoda > Insecta > Lepidoptera > Crambidae > Leucinodes > Leucinodes orbonalis. Next base: position 11,580 of record PQWD01012259.1, read on the forward strand.
CATTAGAAACGTACTAATTATTTTTAACATATTCCAGGTTCAAGAGCTAAGTAGCCCACCTCGCGCCAGCACTGTAGTTAAAGACTGCGTAAAGGCTTGCCTTAGATCAACATATCAGTTTCTATTTGAGAATTGTTACGAGCTTACAACAGGGAATTTCAGGTAAGGTAGCTTGATGTTCTTACTCGTATTAACCTTTGACAACGTTCAAATTTTGGGTTACGAGTGCCCAGCAGTGTAAACAGTAATTATCACTATCTACGATCATTGGTTTCTTTTAACACTATATCTTACCGTGAGGCGAACCTGCTCGTCCCGTTTACCTCAGGTGTTAAACATTTCAAAGTATTGAATTCAAAAAGTACCGTGTACCCAATGATGTAAAAATTATAGATTCGTGATATGTTCACAAAATAGCTGAAAAAGCATGTTCCGAAAGCAGCACGCCAGCACACACACATATTTCGAATGAGCGTACATTTACCTAAGCAAAGAGCCAACTATATTCTTATTGGCGTTCGTTTTAAGGCACTGATGGCGTATCTACCTTTTCATGTACAGAATATCATTGCGTGGTACCTATCTGCATAGTTTGCAAAACTTTTTATTCAGAATCATTCTTTGAGTGTCATATTTGTACCAGTAGTTGTGTTAATATCTAGGTGGATCCAAACGAAGCAAAACGTGACCCATCAGACCACGGGCCGCAGCTGGACTCAGTGGACTTCTGCATAAGCTCATTGCACTCATTATCAGTGATAGAAGAGGACAGAAACAGCTACGCTCCGGTTCTCAATCAATTTCCGCAGGAATTGAATATTGGACAGGTAAGATTAATGTTATGTTACTATTTTTAGACCTTTTTAAGTAAGCTATAAGATCGTATAATCTCATTACTTATAAAACTCGGGTATCTCGGTAAATATTTTGAACGATTATAATAAGATCATATTTGAAACAATTCTTCATTAAATAAGTTCTCACAACACAGTTTTGAATTACAACTAACTATTAAGTTTGGATCTACTAGAAGTTACCCGTTAGAAGAGTATGATTTACAGGGATGATTTTTCATCAAGGTGTTATCTGTTTAGACTGAGTGTGTCATTTACTCGTAAGAGAAATCTATAATAATAATATTAAGTGCAACGTATATCAATGATATTTTATTCAATAACACATTTAGAAATTAATTACTTAAATAAGTCATGCATCTAGCAGCGAATTGTGAAGCTACTATGATTTTAATATTATTGTTTAAACGAAGATATTTTTATTTTTTTCAGTTATCTGCAGCAACTATGTGGTCACTGTTTGCTGTCGATATGAAGTATGCGCTTGAAGAACATGAACAACACAGGCTTTGCAAGTCTTCCGCTTACATGAATCTTCACTTTAAGGTTTGTTATTAGATAACTGGTCGCTTAATATAACTTTGTTGAAAACTGTAGAATAACTTCATGAAACTTTTCCTCTTCAATTGCGTATAGTGCATTAATTTAAGAATCTCAGGTGCTATATAACATAACTCTACTTTGTGGTTTATATTATGGATACTTTTAAATAATAGATATAATAAATCTATTGAATAAAATAAAACAAAGCATTATTTTTCCCAACCTTAATAAAATCACTCCTTCGTATGAAATTTAAAAAAAACCCTCGTTTCTTGAAATTTCAAACGAAGTGATTTGTGTTTAAAAATATTATCATATATAAATAATATTTTTAACACAAATCAACTACATACACACAATAATTTGATCTAACTGATACCAGATATTTTAAACTACTAAAATAAATAACTAAAACGTCATATTCCAGGTGAAATGGCTTCATACAAACTACGTCAAAGACGTGCCTCCATACTGCGGAGCAGTGCCGGAATATCCTGCCTGGTTTGAGCCTTCGTCATGCAGTGGCTTAACGAGAACGATGACGTCTCTTGAGTATCTCAACGGAGCCTTTAACAGGGATAAGAGAGACGGAGTAAGTTAATACAAATAAAGTACTAAGCTATCACATTTGATGACGAACATTTCGTGAAATGATTGAAATAGGCTACAAATGAGAATCCCCGTGCAAAGCATTTTTGCATGTGTACATGTCTGTTTCTATTATATTTACTGCAGCGATAAAACCACCTTCACATCAGCTACACTCATTTTATTCTTTTAACCTGCAAAGTAGTATATAACAACATCGTCTTTATACGTTGTTATCCTAACATTCTTCATTCAATTGAACTTACCGCAAGAGATCAAGCTTTGGCTGGAATCGTCTTTTAGTACTGGAACAATTCCTTAGAAAACCCAGTTGAAGTGAAGCAAACGCGCTGTAGTGGTTACCAGTGATCTAAACCTCTTAGCCTCTTTTATCCACTCCTTGCGGTAAATTCTCCAAGTTTGTCTTCCGCTGGATGTAACATAAATGAATTCGTCATGACTCCATAATATGTCAGAAGAATATTAAAAAATGTGGTAAAAAGAATATTAAAAATATTAAAAAATGTGTTAAAAAGAATATTAAAAAAGTGTGGTGAAAAAGCTTGAGATGATGCTCTTAAACCAAGGGTTCAAACATAACAAACATTAATGTGAATGACCATGTCTGTTTGGATTGGTGTGGGTGTTTTCTATTATTATATGTGTAAAAAAATAAAATATCTAAGTGTAAGTATATTTTTAATATCTTTAACATATTCTTTGCAGTTCCAAAAATCAAGCGAGCACGTGCTCTTCAGTAATTCAGTGGTGGATTTTTCACACAACTGACGCAATGCTTCGATGTGGTCTCCAAGCTGCAGTGTCCTGATCCCGAAATATGGAAGCGGTATATGAAGCGGTTTGCCAAGACGATCGTGAAGTCGCGTATGCTGACATCGTCAAGAAGGAATTCCCGGAACATCTGAAGGAAGAGAGAGTGGTTTGTAACTTTTGATGATTATAAAAATACATTTTAAGTAAGGTTCGTTTAACCTCTTTTCCGGTAGGATCCCAGTTGAATTTATGCAAACGGCAATACAAAGGGTTAATTTAATACTCGTAGATTTCAACATGTCTCATTCATCATCAGCTCATTAAACGTCCACCGAGGTACGAGCCTACCCGTATAGGGTGATTAGGCCTTAGTCGTCACGCGGGCCCAGTGCGGATTGGACACTTCACACACAACCTTCGAATCTTTTTCACGATGTTTCCTCACGCGTAGAGAGCGTCAGATAACGTACATATATTTTCGAAAATCGAAAACACATTGGTACGTGTCGGGATGTGAACCTCAGCCCTCCCGGTAGGAAGGCGACAGTCCACACCATTGAGCCACCGACGCTCTCACATGTCTATTACAAAAATAATAAAAATCATCTAAATTTATTACATCTTTACATAGATGTTTAGTCGTAATAAAGAATTTAGAGTCGTCCAATCCGCACTGGGCCTGCGTGACGACTAAAGGCCTAATCACCTATACGGTAGGCTCGTGCCCCTCGGTGGGGACGTTTAGTGAGCTGATGATGATGAAAGAATTTATAAGTTATACCGTACGTCTAAAATTATTCAGTAACTTATCGACTTTGGGCACAATTCACTAACCTGCTATATTCGAATTCGTATGATTTAGACGAAAAACTACAAAATATATATATCTTCTGTTTTTTATATTTCCTTGTAAAATTTTCAAGCGACATATTTCATCTTCAGGCATGTATCCTGATGAACAATATTCAGCAACTTAGAGTCCAACTCGAGAAGATGTTTGAAGCGATGGGCGGTTCGAAATTAGAACGGGATGCTGCTGATATCTTACACGACCTGCAGCAGAGCCTCAACAGCACATTGGACGAGCTAGCTTCCATGTTTGCTATCAGGTAAAAATTACAAAAACAAAATGAGAACTAAGTATTGTTGCTATGTAACACCACAGATAACACAAAACGAACAAAAGTTTTTGTTTATAGTACAGGTAGATAGACGTCAGAATACATATTTTTTTATAGAACAACAGTAACTGATATAGTAAGTCAATGCGGCAAACATTTTCAGCATTCATCAAAATAAATTCTATTGTGTACAAAAATATGTTTGAAAAATTAAATAATTTAGTTCATGATTTTTATAGTTGGAAAGCCATTATGATTTTATTTTTGTTAACAGCTTAGAGACACGTATCACGGCCAGTGTGAAAGAGTTGGGAGAGCTTTTACAGAAAGTGGGTGGTGGTGGAGCGCCTGGTGCGCCACAACCACCTGCCCACCACGAGGCTGACGAGGTGTTGCGCCCTCTCATGGATATTGGTAAGTTCAATTCTAATTTACTAGTAGTTTGCTTAATGGGTGTAGATCCATTGAGTAAACTCGACTGAGTTTGAATTGAGTTATCAGAGAGACAGTTACCTTAACGCTAGCGGGTTAAATGCCTTATGAAAGCCAAAACCTTATGAAAATTAAAAGCATTATTTGCCTAAATTCTCTGTAAGCAAATAAGCCTGACATAGTTCCAATTTGTGCTCAAGTAAATATCAAAGTCTTATCCATATTAATGACTCCATTAAGTAGAAGTGATAAGATTCGCTCGTTTGTTCAGATACAATATGAATCTCATAATAAAATAGATTTCCTATAATTTTGCCTACTAATTCGAACGGGTTCATATTTCATATGGTTTATTACCATTTTAGTACCACTGGGTTTGCATGGGACCCGAGTTATCCTATTGTAATAATTCACAATTTTACTGCCTGCTACACCCTAAATTCCAGAGTACAGTTTTCTTAAAGCATACGGTAACTGCTATGGAGTAATAGCAGATGATTGTGGACCCAGATGCTTTTCTATAAGAGCCATAAATTAATCATTTTGATATTTTTAGGATGGCTCACTCACGATGTATGCGGAATCCTGCGAGAAACTGTGCTCAAGCGATTGCTTAAGGAATTATGGAAGATCGTTATGAAGATACTCGAGAGACGTTGTTCTTCCGCAATGACTGACAAGACGGTACGTATATTTATCATCTCGATGATGTGAATACTTACTATAATTTTGCTGCAATACTATAATTAAGCTGTTTTCTAAACGAGACTCACGTTAACTTTACTTAAAGAGAAAGGAAGGATGGCGCTCTTTATCCCTTTCTAACTTTATTCAAGGAAAGATCATTGCTTGAGTTCGTTCTAAAATACGGGCCTTAAATTTCAAATTTCAAGCCACCCAAATCCATAGCTTCTCCGAGTAGAAGTTTTTCTCCTTAAGAGACTTTTATTCAAATCGTACCTTGATACAAATGGTTGCAAGACTCATACAACTTTTTTCTGCTCATTTTATTGAATTTAGGTCAGTTTGGTATCGTGTATTCCTAGCGTAAAGTAAGACTCAAAGTAAAAAATAATCTATGAGCATTTCTTATACCTATAACTTTTATATTTCTAGATGATGCTGAAGAACTTGACGAACAATGCAAAGAATCTAGCAGCGAACGCGAAAATTGAAGACATGACACACTATTCAAGAGTACTGTCGGCAAGCAAGACGTAAGCACGCTTTATCAGGAGTCATGGACATCTCGAAAGAGGTAAATGGTTATGATTTCTAGAGAAATCATTCGAGTCGACAAATTGATAGAATTCTTCAACTTTTAGTTTTATTTATTCTTTTACTATCCCCATTATATTTACAGCACTTGTCGGCTGAGAAGAGCTTAACGCCGAAGCAATGCGCAGTTCTTGACGCTGCTTTGGATACCATCAAACTGTACTTCCATGCTGGAGGCAATGGGCTCAAGAAGACGTTCTTAGAAAGAGTCCGGAGCTGCAGTCACTGAGATACGCTTTGAGCTTATACACTCAGACCACACATTGATAAGAACCTTCGTCACAAGTCAGCAGAATCAAGGTAAAGGACAAAGCTTGGTTAAGTAATAAACCTATCTATTTGTATAAGTATTTAAACACATATGAAAATACTGGTATATTTCATACAATTTATTCATAATATCGAATCAATAAAATATTCAACGTATATATCAACCGATAATACAAATTTAAAATAAAGTTATAGAGGAATAGAAACCATTTGACTTCAAGCTTCGTATTGGTTTGAAACCAGGCTGTCGGTATACGTTTAATCAATTTCTCCTGCATACCTAAAAATTTAAACAAATCTTTAAAATTGGTTTATGTTACTAGTCTTGCACTGTATGTTTAAAAGATATTGCAGTTCAAAAGATTATTAAAGTGGCAAGAATATAAAGAGTACTAATTTTATCATAACAGACGCAGCTGTTGCAGAAGAGGGCAGTGTAGGAGAAGTGTCTCTACAAGTCGACTTGTTTACTCATCCCGGTACTGGTGAACACAAGATCACTGTTAAAGGTTTGTAACAGTATTATATAATTTCTTAATGTCAATAAAGGGAACTGGGACATTGGTTATAGTTTCGTCTATGTGGTAGCTCAATCTTATTTTATTCCCTTAATATTAATAAAGTTACGGTGTATTTTCGGCATAAGATTAAGAAGTGCAGATAGCTAAAATACAGAGTTTTTAGGATCAATAAGTTCATAAATATACTGTATACATAAAAACACCTCTATTAGCTCCTTTTGATACTGTTTAACAGTTATAGGTAATGTCAAATAATATTTTGTATCTTCAGAGCCTTTCTGTTCTGAGGGCGATTTTGTAGCAGATAAACTACTTTCCCTGTTAATTTTAGCTTATAAGCCTGATATTATTAGCCTTTTACCAAACCGAGAAGATTCTATATAATTTTTTTTCAGTGGTAGCCGCCAACGACCTCAAATGGGTGATAGCAAGCGGCATGTTCCGTCCATTCATCGAGGTGAACCTAATAGGGCGCACCTCGCTGACAAGAAGAGGAAATTCGCCACCAAGTCAAAGAGCAATAACTGGAGTCCCAAGTTCAACGAGACATTCCACTTGTAAGTATATGTGTAAATACATGTTTTTAATAGTACATTCACATGCACCATATAGTGTCCTTGTTTCTTTATACTTTCAACATGAACTGAAAACGTATTATTTGAAAATAATTTGCGACATTCAATCAAATAAATTTAAGAATTCTCCTATGGAGTGCCACAAGGCAGAAATCTTTCCCAACCGTTTTTCAATAAAATATTTTAAGGTAAATGTTGACTTTGACCGCACATCGAATATTATTCATTTTCAGTTCTAAAATTCATTGTTTTACGATGTGAATCATCTTTCTTCGACTTCATAAATGGGTCACGGACAGTTGTAAAACAAATTGACAAATGTTAAATCTGACAGTAACATTACTTTCATGCACAATTCTTCCTAGATTTATTGATAAATAAAAAAAGCACGAAGTAACTAGTACAAGAGTAAACTACACCTTGATTTATTGACAATATCTTACTGACGTACTTACTATTTTGATCTATTGTGGCACCAAATAAAATAGTATCTGTAATAATTAAAAAATGTTAGTGATAAGAGCCAGAACAGATACACCAGACCAGAGTAAAATTAAAAGTATCGTGTGCCATCTACCACACTTACTACTAATGATTCATCTTGTGGAATTTGGCTGCCAGATATTTTTGGTGTTAGTTATAAATAAAAAAAATTACATCAGTTTTGCTATGAATAACTATTCGTTTGGACATCTTTCATTTGTTTATTTTGATTTACTCATCGTTATGTAGGTGTGAACAGATTTTTCGTTGTATTGTTGTCTTACAATTATTATTGGTTATAAAAGATCTAAAAATTGTAAAACAAATAAGAAGCTTTTAATGAACTTACAGATATGGCTTAAATCTTATACCAAATTTGTTTTTGAATCTCGTATAAAAGGTAATCAAATTACCGTTTATACGAGAATTAAAAAAGTTCCTATTAAGCATGCAGTTTTATCGCTAAGAGATTACAGCCGTGGAAGATAAAAAATAGCAACATCATAATGCTCCAACCAAAAAGTGGGGGCAAGCACGTTAATCTCTAAGATCATCGTTATTACTTACCTGTGGGGTTTGTAATTGGCTCTTTATTGTTATGTTTATATTATATGTACAGTAGAACGCCGATGACCCGAATTAATTGGGACCGGGGTCGATTCGGATAATAGAAAATTCGGATAGTCGGACATACATGGTAATAAAGAAAAATGAACTGTCACACATCGAATAACTTTATTA